>CAEGAF010032029.1:0-40082 GCA_903067075.1 Micropoecilia bifurca | reverse complement strand
GTGTGTGTGTGTGTGTGTGTGTGTGTGTGTGTGTGTGTGTGTGGGTGTGTGTGTGTGTGTGTGTGTGTGTGTGTGTTCTTGTTTTTCATTGGGCCGTCAACTGAAACACAGACACATACTGAAAAGCTTAAATGGTAACCATAGCAACACTGTTGGCATAATGAGCAGGACTTTTTAACTGAAAGTGAAAAGAAAAACCTTCCATCTGATCTGGATCCAGGAGACCTGATTGGCTCGTGGCTCAGAAGGGGCGGGGCTTAGTGAACTTTAGTAACTTAATTTGTTGTCAGCTGATCAGTCAGGAAGTTGATCTGTTAATATGGATCATTGGGTTTCTGGTCTGAAGTTTTTTAAAGACTTTGTGTTTAATTTCGTTTCTCTGTCCTGAGTTTCTTTGTGACTTTCTGTGGTTCCACGTTGACACATTCCATCTTTATTTAGTTTTTTGTGTCTTTCTCCTGTTTGGTCCCCAGTTTGTTACCTTGTGTTTTTCTCTGATGTTTGCTGGATGTTCTGTTCTTTCTCTCCGTTCTTCATGTTTCTCTTTTGTGTCGTTTTGCAGCATTTCTGACAGAAACAGATTAATTAAAAACCATAAAGTTGATGTCGAGCTAATGTGGCTCAGAGTGGAGGGCGAACAGAACCGGTTCCACTGGGCTCAGGGTTCGGTTCTGGTTGGTTCCTGACGGTTTGTCATCGACTCATGAAGCTCGAGGGATTTTCCTGGCAGGAATGTGAGGAATGTCAGTAATGGAGCTGAGAAAAGGTCCTCAGGATTTAACAGGCCGCTGAGCTGCTCTGCTACACAGACGGTCCGTTTGGAACTGGACCCGGTCAGAACAACCTGCAGACACTGTGGGATCAGACACAGGAGGTCAAAGGTGACTCAGAGCTGCTGGCTGGACGGCGGCGTCTGTTTTCACACCTGCAGCTGCAGATTCTGGTCTCAGTCGGTTCTGGTTCTGAACATGAACCAGAAACTCAAAATATTAACAGAGAAAAACAGAAATAAAACTAGGACAGAAATAAACAAACCTTTTTGTTTTTGTTTACTAAATTATTAGATTTTTTTGTTATATTTCCTGCCTTCTTTAGTTTTTCTGAATGTTTCTGCTGATTCCAGAAAACTAAACGTGTTTCAGTGAAACAGACATAAAAACTCTGAAACAATAATCATTTAAACTGTGAAAAAGATGAATCAATAAAATGATTTGATATAATAATAATATTATTATTATTATTATTATTATTATTATTATTATTATTATTATTATTATTATAATATATCAAATAATAATAATAATAATTATTATTATTATTATTATTACTATTATAATAATGATAATAATAAGACACCATCATATTATTCACTCTGCTGCAGCTTCCAGTTCTCCGTTTTCTGCTCTTTACTCAGTTTTACACATTTTCTGCCTTCAGACGTTGATTAACCAGCAGGTCAGTTCACAGCCATGATGATGATGATGATGATGATGATGATGGCGGCTCTGAGGAATTCACTGAAACCTCACTGTTATCTTAAAGCTGCGGTCGTCATGGAAACCTGAGCCCTGCACAGTTTTCTTCCTCAGCCGTGACGGTTGAGCTTTTCAGGATCCATGTTGCCTCGACACGCAGCGGGTCAAAGGTCACGGCTGCTAATCCACCTGCAGCAGAACCCTGACCCGGTCCTGCAGCAGAACCCCGACCCGGTCAGGCATCAGAACCCCGACCCGGTCCTGCATCAGAACCCCGACCCGGTCCTGCAGCAGAACCCTGACCCGGTCCTGCAGCAGTAAACATGGCGCCTGCTCCGGTTCAGCCGCCATGTTTGGGAAACGCAGCTTTACGGTTAACTGTCAGGATGAAACCGATGCTGGAATTTTCCTCTGAGAGCCGCAGAGAGACGGAGCTGCAGGCCGAGGACAAGCAGCGTCTCGCTCTGAGCCGCGCAGCGCTGCAGGCGGGGCAAACACACACACACACACACACACACACACACACACACACACACACACACACACACACACACACACACACACAGCTCCAGTCAAACATGTTCTGCACAGGAGAGATTTAGTGATTAGCTGCTGATGTTCCAGCAGGTTCTTTTCTGCCCGGTTCAGGTTCTGTTCAGGGAAATCGACCCGTTTCCTGTTCAGGCTGCTGTGACCTTTAGGAGCAAAGGTCACAGAGCTGCAGCTTCCATCCTGCAGGATGAAGCAGGTCTGAACGTTTTCACTCAGACTTTCTGGGTCGGATCAGCTGAGATTGAATCTGCTGACTTTGCAGATTCTCAGCTGGTTGATCAGAGCAGCATGTCTGACTCAGTCCAACACCTTTGGACCTGCTGCAGGTCAGAGGTCAAGGTCACCAGCCTGCAGACTGAGGATGACGACATCAGCTGTTATTTTAGCCCAATAAGTCACTTCAGTCACTTTATGATGTTGTATTGAATAACATCCATTTTCTAACATCGTGTCCCTTAATGGGGTCAGAGGTCACTGGTGCATCTCCAGCTAACGGTCCAGCTGAGAGTCATATGGAATAATATGATGGTGTATTATTATTATTATCATTATTATATTATATTAGTGGCTCTTTCTGTTCTCCCCTCATCAGTTGTTTATATTTTTCGTTCATTTTGTGGCTGGAAATTGTGTCGAGGATCCAGCTGAACTCATTGTCCTATTTAAAGTATGAGAAATATCTGAGGATGTAAAGACGATTTTAGTCAATATTCAAACCACAATGAACTCGATTATTCAGTGACTTTAAAAACCTCATGAGGTTCGTAGGAAACATTTTATTCAGTTGAATTAATTTTTTTAGTTTCTGATCTGGATCCAGCTCAGATTCCCGTTTCTCTGGATTCACTTTGGCTTCCTTTTCGGTTCATGAACATTTTTACAAAAAATGTTTGAAACAATAAACTGGTGAGTCTTTCAGGAAAAACTCCAGATTGTCACAAAGCCAAATGTGTTCCTGTCGCTTTAACTGAGTGAAAATGAAACAGCTGATTATTTTGCACATATTTTGGATGTTTTATCAGTTTTTTCAGTCTCAGCTGTTTTAAACTGGACCAGAAATGAGTAAAAACTCTCCAAAATGCTGGTAGATTTTGAAGATGATGATGGAATCAGTTCATCTGGAAGCTCAGAGCTGCGTTCAGTCGATCCGCCTCTCATTTGAATCAATAAAAGCTTTTAGCTGCAGTTTAAAACCAGAACGACAAACGTTTCCATTGATTGGAGCTGCAGGCGTTCAGAGCGGAAAACTGTCGATTCCATGTCAGCAAACTTTCATTATAGACACTTTTAATGTTTCCAGTCATAAATAATCTGCTGCCATCGAGCCGCTTTGTGCTCCATCAACCAGGCTGGATGGAAAAGCTGCGAAGTCGATGAGCAGGAAGGAAAACGGAGCTGCAGGTCCAGGCAGGCCGGCAGCTTCTGATCCCATCTGAAAAACAAACTGAGGAGTTTCTGCTCATCACAGGTTCAACCTGACAGACCAGATGCACAGATTGTCTATTACAGACAGAGGTCTTCCAATGCATCATTTCTATATTTTAGAAACATGTACCATAGAAAAGCAGAGTTTTCAAATTCTACAAAGTTTAGAAAAATAATGACTTCACAGGTAAAATCTGCTGGTTTCTTTTACATCTAAAGGTTTTTCTTCAACCTGAAGATTCAGTTTGTTTTCATGGATTAATTATCCTGCAGCATGAATGATTGTTTCTCTTTAATGAAGAGTTTGTGTTTTTATCTGTTGGTTATCTTTCTGCTCTGACCAGACAGCAGAAGTTTAAATAGTTTAAACTTTAAAACTATTTAAAGTTGAAATAGTTTTAAGTTTTTAGTCAGATGAACGTCTGCAGGTCCTTTCGTCTTACTTTGGTTGAATTTGTTGAAAGTTCTGGATTTATTGAATTAGTAACTCTCACATTTGGTGGTTCAGTTGTTGTTACTGATGCCTGCAGCAGGAAGGTTGTGGGTTTGAATCCCGGCCTGCAGTTTGCATGTTCTCTCTGTGGATGTAAAGGTTTTGTCCTGGTCCTCCTCAGATCCTCACTCAGTAGCTTAACTGAGAGAATCCATTGTTTTGTTCTGTCGTCTAGAATCAGAAGTTTAGAAACATGAGGAATGAAAAGCATCTGGTGATGAAGGTTAAAATCCTGAGGAATTTATCCTAAAGTCAGGAAAGGAGCTGAGAAAAGAAACGATCTGCAGCTTCTCAGCAACAGAATCAGTTCCTAGAAAGACCCTGTTTGGACCTAAACTTGTTTCTGGGTCTAAAGTCAGACTTTGGATCAACATGTTCAGGTCTTGTTGACTCAGTTTGGGTTCATGTGTGTCACAAACAGAGAGGCTCAGTTCAGGCTGAACACAGGAAGCGTGTTGAGGAAACATCAGCTGGTTGAGTCCTGATAATCCAATCGTCCTGACAAACACACGTCTGTCTGAGACGAACATTTGGTTCAGCAGAACCAAACAGGAGTNTGTGTGTGTGTGTGTGTGTGTGTGTGTGTGTGTGTGTGTGTGTGTGTGTGTGTGTGTGTGTGTGTGTGTGTGTGACTCTTATCTCTGCCTCCATCTCCTGTTTTTTGAGAAAAAGCCTGAACTCTCCTCCCTCCTCGCTCTGATTGGTCGGCGCTGTGATTGTGATCTGCTGCAGGTTGAGAGTTTCAGGAACATTCATTTCCACTAATCTGACGGCAGCAAGTAAAACAAGCAGAGATTCACATGTGATAACAGAACCGAGTTCGTTAAACCAACATGTGACGCGTTCTGGTCCGTCTGCCTCACTTCTTCTCTTTACATGGAACATTTGGACTTTTAGGGCTTTAGAAGAGAAACGAGTCTAAAAAGCTTCATTTAGCAGCACAGACATAAAAACTGTTAATAATGAAGTTCAGCTGATGAATAGAAAGGTTTCATATTTACATGTCAGATGAAATGTTGAGCTGATCTTTGGGACGTTCCAGTAATTTTTCCTGTTCTGACACATCAGCTTTATTGTTTTTATAACTGTGCATAATTACATTAAAATGGACAAAAGAGGCTGCAGCTGAGTGGCATCACAGTATCTTATTGTCTCAGTAATGCAGTAATGATCCTGCTGTTAAACCCTCTGCATTATGGTACTAAAGTATTTGCATTAAAAACCAGACAAAACACTTCAGGTTTTGTGTTTTTGCGCTAATGGAGCTGAACATGAAGATGAACTGAAAGCCTTCAGTTTGTGACATGAAGTCATTTGTTTCTATTTTAACTCTCAGCTTCACGCTGCGTCTGCCTGCGTCGGGTTTCAGTGGAGCTGCTGAAGACGCAGACAGGCCTGACCTGTTCCTGAGCAAACACACCGTCTGGATCCTCACGTCACTTTACCTTCCACTGAGTTTTCTATTACCAGAGAAACGGGGACGTTTCTGCTGCAGCTGCTCTGACTCTGAGTTATCAGGGACTTCATGGTATTTACAGCCTCTCAGAACAATGAGTCACTTTAGGAAAAATCACACAGTAGGGAATAAAACCAGCAAAGATAGAAAACGGGAAGGAAAGAAGTTTTTGTTGTTTCCATGTGACTCAGTGTGTAGAACCATCCTGGATCTGGTCGCCTGGTTAAAACGTTCAGTTTGTCGTTTCACATCCACAGATGAAAACATGCAGCAATTTATGGGATTTTGTTCCGACTTTGTGGATCAGATTCATCGTCTTTCAGAATATTTTAGCTTGTCCCACATTTGCTTTGGGACATTTTTAAATGATGTTTTTTTCATTCATTTTTATTTATTGATGTTTCAATTATTTTAGAAATATCCACAAAAGAATAACCATAATAAGAACTGGTGAGTGTTTTGTGTTGGTCAAGTTTGCCATGCAGGAAGCTGACCAGGTTCTGCTCATGTCCGTTTCACGGCTCATGTTTCTCTGACCTCATCAATCTCATCCTGTCATGTTTTGGTCAAGTTCTGGTCCGGTTCTGTTCTGGTTGTGATTCTGTAAAGAACCGTGTGAAATCAACACAAACTGGACCGAACGGCTGCTTCAGCCTGGATGAGCCGATTCCTCTGGAATAACTGAACGATTCGGCAGGAGGGGATTCTGACGAACGTTACAGGTTGGAGATCTGAGCAGTTTGGAGAAGAGACTCTGAGAAACAGAGAAATGAGGAATGAACACAGACGGATGTTGAGGAGAGAAGAAAAACAAGGATGTTTGGGAATCTTCGATGTAGGGATGGGAATAAACGAGTGGGAGAGAAGAGAGACACCTGGGAGGAGTGGGAGGATGGAAGGAGGGATGGAGATGCAGACTGAGGAAAGAGAAACAGGAAGGGAAGAAAGAATGAAAGTGTAAAAATAGATGGAAAACCTGGAGAAAACAGAGGATCAGGATCCATGAAGGAGGGATGGAGATGGAAAGAAAGGAATAAATAAGAAAAGTTATTATGTCTGAGTCCAGATGTGTAACGTTCCCCATGAGGCTCTGACCAATGGGACGGCCCCTCAGCCAGCCGGCAGCCAATCAGGATCACTCCCAGCTCAGCTGTGTTGGCTCTGTGACATCACAACAGGAAGTCAGCCAATCGCAGTTCAGAGGAAAGACTTCATCACTTCATCAGCAGAGGGAGAAGCATCTGCATGTCAGTATGTCAGGGAGTCTGAACAAACCGCCGTTCATCTCTGAGCTGTTAGTGTTGGACACCGTCTGGCGGACGGTCCGTCCAGGGCCGGCCCAAAGGTCAGCGGGGCCCAAAGGTCAGCGGGGCCCCAGGAAAACTCCACCTGTGGTCCATCAGCTCCGATCAGCCTCCAGTCATCATTAACTCCTCCTGTAACCTTCAGTCAGTTCATTTATTTGTCCTTTAGGTTTAGTTATAGTCAGCTGAGCTGGAAACCTTCCCAGCAGAAATGGATCAACTCTTCTGATTCCCAGTTTTCTTTGAGGTCTGACTGCTTAGAAATGTTGTTTTGAAACCAAATGGGGGGAAAAAAATGAAGCAAAAGTTTCTCACCTGCATCTTATTTTTACTTTTAGTTTATGTATTTATGGATAGAATTGGTGGAAGATTTTGTTTTAATGTTTTTGAAACATTAAGACAACAGTTCAGAACTGGACTGAACTGCTGATTCCAGTTCAGAGCTGATAAAAGTAAAACCCTTTGATTCTGATCTCTGGCCTTTTGATCGGTTCTGACCGGCCTCAGGATGCTGAGTCTGATGATGTTCCAACAAGGCTTCCTTCCTTCCTGAAATGGTTCGATCTGATCTGTGTGGCTGAATGAGAGCAGCAGCCTGATGTCAGTCATTCTGCTCAGAGACAGGAACTGATTCAGTTCACAGTTCAGAAACAGAACCTACTCAGAGATCTTACCGACCCTTGACCTCTGACTCCTGAGCTGCCAGTATGTTTCTAACAGAGACGTGAGCCTGCAGAACCTCATTCCTCGCTGATTTGCTCAGCCTTTGCTGCTGGGATGTGCCACTCCTCTGGCCTCCTTTATGATCCTGTAAGTATTTGAGTGGAAACTTCACCTGAACAACTCAGAGGGTGTAACCGTAAAACTTCGGCACGCGTCTGAGGAATGAGGAAGAGTGAGGATTAATTGGGTGATACATTTGAATTCCCTTCGTAAAGAGAAGTTTTGTTTATTTGGGTTTTTAACCAAAACTAATTCATTTTAAAATCTGTAAGGGAGTGAATACTTTTAAGGCTCTGAATTATCAGCTGTCTGTGATTTTCTAAAAGCAGAAGTTTGATTCTGCAGTAAATTTTTCACTAAATTATTCTGACTCAATCTTGCAGCAAATTAAAACTGAATCTTTTCTCCTTAAACTCTGTTGCCATAGTCACCAGGGAAACGGCACCACTCAGTGGCCGGTAGAGGAACTGCAGTGAACTCTGTGCGTCTCCTTTCAGTTTGCCAGGGGATGAGCAACCAGCTGACCATGCTGGACAATCATGAGCATCACTACAGCGTCATGAAGAAGATGTACTCCGGCTGCAACGTGGTTCTGGAGAACCTGGAGGTCACCTACACCCAGGAGCACCAGGACCTGTCCTTCCTCCAGGTGAGTCCGGTCCGGGTCACGTCATCACGCTGCTGGTTCTGCCTCCAGACGGACATGTTTCTGATCAAACTGCTGATTAAGTTTCTAAAGATGTTGCAACACCTGACATGTCAAAGCTCCTGATCCAGACATCATCTCTGTTTTTGTTCTAACCTGATTTTCCTGTGATCTTTGTTCAGTAGTTCATCTGTTCTTCTAATGAATAATAATTCAGGCACAAGAAAGGCCCCTAAACTCAAGAAATGATCTTTTGTGATAAAACCTATTTTAAATGTGATCATTAATTTGGGATTGAGCTGCCAGTTGTTTCTCATAAAATATTGAACTGACTTGTTAATGTAAACTGTCATAACGCCAAGGCTGAAGGTTGTTGGATAGTTTCAGGTCTTCAGCTCTTTCTCTCCGTCTCCTCAGTCCATCCAGGAAGTTGGGGGTTACGTCCTGATCGCCATGAATGAGGTGTCCACCATCCCACTGGTCAATCTGCGTCTGATCCGTGGACAGAACCTCCATGAGGGCAAGTACGCCCTGCTGGTCATGTCCAACTACTACAGGAACCTGTCGTCGTCAGTGGTTTACCAGGTTGGCCTGAAGCAGCTGCAGCTCAGCAATCTGACCGGTGGGTGTAGCAGCATCTGGACGATGTTATAAACTCAAGCAAATGTCACCAATCAGGAGAAGGGTCAATGTTACAGATGCATCCCAAACCAACAAAAACCGCAGAGAAAGTCTGTAGCTGAGGGAATATTAGCTGATGTGTCAGAAGTGTGTAGGACAAGGCATGTTAGAGGAGCCTTAAAACCCACAGGATTGCGCAAATAAAGGTTTGTCAGTTGGAGTTCTTGGCAGCTGGTTGAGTGGGTGGAGCTGTAGGATTGTTTAAAAGCCTTCTTTCAACAGAACATTGAGACCTGACAGCAGGAAACAGAACACTCCTTGGCAATTTGTGCCTGATGACGTATGATGTTCAGCTTAATTGGTTTGATTGAGTCATGCCTCTGCTGTGAACACATGGCTTCATAATGCTGGACTGGTTTGGTGGCTAGTTAATAAATTTATGCTTTTTACTACAAAACGGTTTACAGAAGCAGAAACGTTTAGAGCTCCAGTCAGAAATGTCACATTCATGAATAAACCCTCAGACTATTCAGATTCTTCTTGTCAGGATTTAAATGTTCAAGGATGGAAACGTCTAACCTCGTGTCTGCTGTCATGTTTCTGATTTCATGTTCAGTCTCTTGTTGATCCTCAGTGTACTTTTAAAGTTGCAGAGATTCATCATGAACAATTTGTCAGTTATTGAGCGAAACCTGTATTTTGACAGACGTTCATTGTTGCACTTTGTTTGCCTCCAACAGAGATTGTGTCAGGAGGAGTGAAGATCAGCCACAACCCTCTGCTGTGCAACATGGAAACCATCAACTGGTGGGATATCGTGGATAAAACCAGAAATCCCTCCATGCACCTCACACCACACACGTTTGAACGCCAATGTATGGAGAACATTTCTAAAATATCCATTGATGTTCTCATCCTGGCTGAATGTTGTTAGTAACATGAATGTGTTTGCAGGTCAGAGGTGTGACCCCGGGTGTGTTAACGGGTCGTGTTGGGCACCCGGACCGGGACACTGCCAGAAATGTAAAGTCTTCCACTGTTTTTTTTTTACATTCCACCATCCTGGCTGTTTGGTTTGAGTGAGTTCATGAATCTGCCTCCTGCTTCCATTAGTCACCAAGCTGCTGTGTGCTGAGCAGTGCAGCAGGAGGTGCCGCGGCCCCAAACCCATCGACTGCTGCAACGAACACTGTGCTGCGGGCTGCACCGGACCCAGAGCCACAGACTGTCTGGTCCGTATCAGATGATCAGTATTACTTTACATGTAAAAGTACTATTGACTTCAATGACTTTCTACATAAATGTTGCTACTAATCGCCACATAAACAAATATTCTTGATGTCCATAATTACTTCTATGGAAAAGCCTAAGGGCTCAGTCACCCAGTCTACAGGTGCTTTGTGGACTTGGAGGTGTTCAGCTGTGAGGTCACTGCAGGAGGGTGAGGTTACAGGTCCTTTGATTCAGGCTGTTAGGTTTAGATTAGTGCAAGACCTGGCAGCGGTTAAAAGACTTGTTTCCAGTGAGAGTTGCCCCTTGTAACTGTCCTGTTCACAACTTCTATGGACCAATGTTTTAGGCACAACCAGGATCTTGAGGATCCATTGTCTGAGGATCAGATCTCTGCTTTTTGTAGACGATGTGGTTCTTCTGCTTTCATCAAACTGTGATCTCCAGGTTTCACTGCAGGGATTTGAAACCGAGTGTTGACCATGGCCTTGAGCCAGAAAAGGATAGAGTGTCTTCTCCAGGTCAGGGACGATGTCCTGCCCCAAGTGGAGGAACTGAAGTATCTTCAGGTCTTGTTCACAAACGAGGGAAAATGGAGCAGGAGACTGATGAGTGGATTGGTGCTGTGTCTGCAGTGAAGCCAGTGCTGTACGGGTCTGTTGTGGTGAAAAGAGAGCTGAGTCAAAAGAAGAAAGTCTTGATTTACTAGTCGATCTACATTCCTACCCCATCTCTGACCACAAAGAGGAGCTGACTCCAGTGACAGGCAGAGGGAAGTCTGGGCTTCAGCCCAGGTTAAGGAGAAGATTATTCCATGTTATATTCAATATGTTAACTAAAAAAGTGCAAATATAAAGAACACTGATGATTATCATGTAGGTAGTGAGTGGGTTTCACCATCTGGGCTTTGGACTGAACTTTTCTTTATCGCCGGTGGAAATTCATTAAGATTTTTATAAATTTCTTTCTGCTCAGACATAACCTTCTCAACAGTCCCAAAGAGTTTTGCTTCCTGTGGCTCACAAAGATCTGCCCTACTGTTTAGTTAACAGATGTATGGCTCATGTCCAGTCTTTGTTTCATTTGGTTTCTACAGGCCTGTAGGGATTTCAACGATGATGGGACCTGTAAGGACGCCTGTCCTCCGCCGAAAATCTATGACAGCGCCAGGCACCAGGTGGTGGAGAACCCCAACGCCAAGTACACTTTCGGAGCCACTTGTCTCAAAGAATGCCCTAGTAAGTATAAAAAGTGTTACATTTAGAAATAGCTCACTTTAGATGAGCTATTATGTGACGATGTTTGAGGTTCTTGGAAATGCAGCTTTAGATCTGTCCTGCAGCTGGTAAACATCTGTCAGTAAGTTGCTTGTTGTTTCGTCTCTGATGTTGCCTTAACGTTTGTCTTTATTCACAGGTAACTATGTAGTGACAGAGGGCGCATGTGTTCGCTCTTGCAGTGCCGGAATGCATGAGGTAGATGAGAAAGGCAAACGCATCTGCAAGCCATGCGACGGAGTCTGTCCCAAAGGTAGACACACACACACACACACACACACACACACACACACACACACACACACACACACACACACACAGCCAGAGCAGATCCTAAGAGCTGCTCTTCTTGTACTTCCTGCAGTGTGTGATGGAATTGGAATCGGGTCTCTAACCAACACTATTGCTGTCAACTCAACCAACATCGGGTCCTTCAGGAACTGCACCAAGATCAACGGCGACATCATCCTCAACAAGAACTCCTTTCAAGGGTGAGAACGTCTTCAACTTTTCTTCTTACATTTCTGTCCTTCCATCATCCATCATGCTGACCCTCTATGGGGTCATTAAGGGGTCTGGTGCCGATCTGCAAGGGTCAACCTGGACAGGTCACCAACCGCAACACAGGCTCTTAAATTTGCTCCTTGAACATGAAAGCTCCTTCCTACAGATTAATGCAGGCATATGAATTCAGTGAGTAATTATTCTGAATGCAGGTGAGCCACTGATCAGTAGTTGGGTTCAGAAAATTAGACTCCATAAAGAGTCCAGAAGCTCTCGGGTCAAGTTCAACTGGATGGTAAAAGTTCTTTCATGCTTCACAAACAGATGTTTGATTGATGCCAGCATGGTTTAATTGTCCAAACTGAAAGCTGTACATGACTTTATGTCCAGTGTTGAATGTTGTCGTCTCTGAAACAGATTCTGGTTGAATGTTCTGCTCTGATGTTGGTGACGATGTAACGGCTGTTCTTCCAGGGATCCGCATTACAACATCGGACCGATGGATCCTGAGTATCTGTGGAACCTGACGACAGTGAAGGAAATCACTGGTAGGTTTTCCTGTTGGCTTTACCATTAGATCAGAAACATATCTGCAGAAACCAGCCTCAGAGTTCAGCTTGTTGGTGTCGCAGGTTTCCTGGTGATCATGTGGTGGCCTGAAAACATGACGTCTCTGTCGGTGTTCGAGAACCTGGAAATTATCAGAGGAAGAACCACGTTTTCCAAGTGAGTTTCTGGGTTTCTTTCTGCCTGTAGTTTCCCAGCTGTGGACCAACTGAATGTTTTTCTCCCAGAGGGTTCAGCTTTGTGGTGGTTCAGGTGAGTCACCTGCAGTGGCTCGGTCTGCGCTCCCTGAAGGAGGTGAGTGCTGGGAATGTGATCCTGAAGAACATGCCAGGGCTGCGCTACACCAACACCATCAACTGGAAGCGCTTGTTCCGATCTGAGAACCAGGACATAAAGATTGATGCCAGCAGTGAGAATCAAACCTGCAATGACGAGTGCTCAGCGGACGGCTGCTGGGGCCCGGGACCCACAATGTGTGTCTCCTGTCTGCATGTGGACAGAGGGGGGCACTGTGTGGCAACCTGCAACCTGATGCAGGGGTGAGAGACCTGCATTCTGCACATCAGCTGTAGTTGTGATTTAATTTTACTTGATTGATTTAATTTTCTTGGTGCAGTGAACCCAGAGAGGCCCAGGTGGACGGCAGGTGTGTTCAGTGTCACCAGGAGTGTTTGCTGCAGACTGACAGCCCGACCTGCTACGGTCCTGTGAGTTCACATCAACTCAACCAATGTCTTAAAGATTAGCGCTTTTAATTCAGAATCCATTTTACTCAGAAACACTGCAGATCCAAAAGTATCCCACATCTTCTGAGATCAAACTCTCTTTGATTCCATAAACTAACCTTTTGCCATAATTTGTTGCAATTTGAATTAAATTCTTTGCATGAATTTCTGTTATCTCTGAGTATTAAACCCTTTTTCGTGCAGGGGCCAGCCAACTGCTCCAAGTGTGCGCACTTTCAAGATGGCCCCCAATGCATCCTTCGCTGCCCGCACGGCATGATGGGAGACGGAGACACTCTGATCTGGAAATATGCGGATAAGAAGGGCCAATGCCAGCCGTGCCATCAGAACTGCACCCAAGGGTAAAACCTCTTCCTGAGACGTCATCATGAAGGTCTGAGAAGTTTAAACCAGCAGAAAAAAGAACTGAAGGTTTATTTTACTGTCTTTGTCTGCAGATGTTCTGGTCCTGGACTGTCTGGATGTAAAGGGTAAAACTACGAATAAAAACCACAAACATACAGCAAAACATGGACAAATTATAAACAAAAACATCATCAATGCTGAGTTTATTTGCCAGTCGACTGTTGATGAACTGTTCTTTGACTGAACCACCTGAACCAACAGGATCAGTTGTGAACTTACCAACTTCTTTGGAGAGAAAATAGAACAAAATAAATAATTTACACATCAACACCAAATTCAGTAGCAATGCTCTGTCCAACAGCATCAGTCTGTTGGGTTAGCTTAGCCGTCTTCACACCAGTCAACCTTCCTGTGAGTCGTTGGTTGGGACAGAAATAATGACATCATATTGATCAGGAATTAATCTGATTATGTCGATGTAAATCCCCCTGGAAGTTCACATGATGATTTCTTTCAGTTTGGATCAGAAGGTGTACAAACCAGACCGTTTTTTGACTCATCTGTTGTTTGGTCTTTGTTTCCCACCAGCGTTAACGGACACCCCTCTCTGGCAGTGGGTGTGGTCAGTGGACTCCTGATCACTGTAATTGTGGTGCTGCTCATCCTGGTTCTGCTGCGGCGCCGGCGAATCAAACGGAAGAGGACAATACGGCGCCTGCTCCTAGAGAAGGAGGTGAGCATCACTCTGAAGCATAACTCTGGCTTTGGAAGTGATTTGAGAACGTCAAACGGAGACAAACTGTCTGAGTCCAAAGCTGGTTGTGCCTGATGTTGTTGGACACGTTGCAGCTGGTGGAGCCGTTAACTCCGAGCGGTCAGGCTCCCAACCAGGCCTTCCTGAGAATCCTGAAGGAGACGGAGTTCAAGAAGGACCGAGTTTTGGGCTCTGGGGCCTTTGGGACAGTCTATAAGGTGCCAACACTTACTGAAAGCAGAAGACCTTGTTAGGAACTCTCTCCTCCTGAGATGATGAAATAACTCACTCATGCCTCCCTGTTCAGGGTTTGTGGAACCCTGACGAAGAAAACATCCGGATCCCAGTCGCCATCAAAGTTCTGAGAGAGGCTACGTCACCAAAGGTCAACCAGGAAGTTCTGGACGTAAGGCTTTGCTTCTCCACTGGTTCGGTTTGCTTAAGAGCCATGGTGGGACTCCCACCTTCATCTAGTCTTGTGTTTTACATCTTTAACTGAACAGTTAAACAGTGCGGTGTTGGGTCTGTTCCCTTTGGACAGCATCAGTATTTATTAGGATTACGGTTTCTGTTTCTGCTCAGATTTTCTCATCATTAATCACAAACCAATCCTGAGCTTAACGCTGATCCCATAGGCCGACGTGATTCATTAGCAGAGAAACGTTAATGGATTTACATTCTTTAAACAGGATATTCAACAGTTGCCTGTTGGTATCCCGACAGATTCTCCTGGCTTCGTCCTTCAGTTGTTCATTTCAAACCATCAGAGATCATGTTGTACATCACTGTAGGACTCATCTCATCTCCAGGCATATGGTAGGAAACAGCTGCTGTTTCCTACCATATGTGACAATACGCTGCATATGTAGCATTCACAGTTAAAGGGTGATTGATGGGAGTGAGTGTTGAGCCACAATACCTCTGAATACGTTACACTGGACAATAACACAAAGAAAATACAGAAAACTTCTGTCACAAAACAGAAAGTGAGCGTAGCAGTGGACATTTGGATAAACAGAGATTTGTATTGAGATGTTTTCAGAATTAATATTAAGTTCAAAAGTAAACAGTCAGAAAATATTAGCAAGTGAAAACATTTACATGAAAAGGAAACTCATGTAGGACAATTTTCACTTGATAAATTCAAAAATCATAGGATGAAAAAAGGGCAGAAAGATAAATAAAATGTATTCATTTGAATTTCTGCCATCTCCGTTTTAATTGTTGCATAAATCAGAATTAATACATCATATGAACAAATTAACATTATTTCGTGGTATCATAAAGAGAATTTCTGATTTAAAATCACTTCATCAATTTTTTAAATAATCCATTATTTCTTAGTTTTTGGAACAAACATTTCACATCACATAACTTTAATTTTTTAGATTTATAAATGAGTTTTTAAATATCTAACTATATCTGCCCACCTAAATATCTGCAAAGTTCTTCTCTTTACAGACTATTAATATAAATTAGAACAATTCATACTTTCATATTTCTCTACAATTATATACACATATAGTTAATTAGTCTTACAGCATCAAACAGTGTTTTATTTTATAAAGTAATTCTTTATTAAAGATGACCAGATGATATTTCTGACCTGCTCTGCCGTGTCGTTGTGTTTCTGACGCTGCAGGTTTTAATTCTTTATTAAAGATGACCTGATGAATGTGTGATATTCCTTGGTGTTTGTGACTCTGCGGGTTTCCCTGCAGGAGGCGTATGTGATGGCGAGCGTGGACCATCCTCACGTCTGCCGCCTGCTGGGCATCTGCCTGACGTCGGCGGTGCAGCTGGTGACGCAGCTGATGCCGTACGGCTGCCTGCTGGACTACGTCCGCCAGCACCAGGAGCGGATCTGCGGCCAGTGGCTGCTGAACTGGTGTGTTCAGATCGCCAAGGTGAGCCAGGAACCTCGGCGCTCGGTAATCCTGCTGAGGCTCGTTAACCTGAACGCATCAGGATGAAGGAGTGTTAATCTCTTCAGTCCCATCTGAAATGTTTAGATGCTGGGAAAATGTAAACTGGGTCAGGAGATTAGAGTGAATTTGGGTTGTTCTGGATCTCACGGTCTGGGGAACTTTTCCCAGACATTCAAATATTTATCTATTTACCGGTTAGTTCTGGTTTGTTAAATGACGTTGGGTCTTGCTTGTTCAGGGGATGAACTACCTGGAAGAGCGCCACCTGGTGCACCGCGACCTGGCAGCCAGGAACGTCCTGCTGAAAAACCCCAACCATGTCAAGATCACGGACTTCGGTCTGTCCAAGCTGCTGACGGCTGACGAGAAGGAATACCACGCCGACGGAGGAAAGGTGCCGTGGCAACGCCTGACAGGTTTCTGTTTGCTGTTCCGACTGAAAACATGCCGGAGATGAATCACCGCTGCTTCTCTGTGAGCAGGTTCCCATCAAGTGGATGGCTTTGGAGTCGATCCTCCAGTGGACCTACACCCATCAGAGCGACGTGTGGAGCTACGGTGAGGAATCGTCCCCACAGCGCCACCTACCTGCCTTCACCCTCTGCCTCCTGTTAGCCGGTTTAAACATCTGGAACCGCACAGCCAGAAGATCGAGACTGAATAAGATATTTTTACGTCATTAGAGAATATTGATTGCACGTTATCATCTTTTCTTCAAAATGTTAAATGCTTGAGACTCAAAGCAGAGTGAGAACAGATGCTGCACATCGGTGTTGGCATGTAATCCTGATTATAATGATTTATTCCCGATTGTATTTAATCTGAAATCTTACCAGTTTTCCTGTTTGCATCTAGAATGAGTGATTTGTTACTAAAAGTTAAACCTGAGGACTCTTAGTTCATCTTGCATTGAAAGGATAGTGTTGATTTATGAAGCTCAGGACGTTTCTCCAGTAGCAGTCAGTCAAGCCACAAATCTGAAGAAGCTTCTGACTGGAGACTGTTGCAGCCCAACAGCTCAACATCCAGGCACCAGAAACGTTACTAACACAGCAACACATCCTGGATGGACCCCACCAGTTAGCATGCTTTGCTAATCCACCTCATTTGCTTTTGCTGCTCCTCTTTAAACCCCTGGTTGGCTGTGAGGTCAGAAAGATGTTGGAGTAGGGGATATGATCGATGGAACTTTAACTTCTTCCTTCTCTCTCTGTTCTGCATCTCTGAAGCCTCCTTTTTACCTCCTCTGGGATTTGGGGTCAAAGTTCAGGTGATATTTTATCTACAAATCGAGTAGAAGAATCCGTTGACAGGACAGCTACGAGTCATTCTAGCTATAAATGGCTAAGTGTGTTCCAGCAGAAAATGAGGAAATCGTTCTCTTTCTGTTTATACAGTGTTATTGCTAGGCTAGGCTAGGCTAGGCTAACGTAGCTGAAGTCACTCCCGTCTCTGCAGGTGTGACGGTCTGGGAGTTGATGACGTTCGGATCCAAACCGTACGACGGCATCCCGGCCAAGGAAATCGCCTCGGTGCTGGAGAACGGAGAGCGTCTGCCGCAGCCTCCCATCTGCACCATCGAAGTCTACATGATCATCCTGAAGTGTAAGAGCCGACCCTGCAGGTGGCGCTGCAGGCTGGCTGGGGCTGCTTCCTCATGTCTCCGTCTGCCTGCAGGCTGGATGATCGACCCGTCCAGCAGACCCAGGTTCAGAGAGCTGGTGGGCGAGTTCTCCCAGATGGCCCGGGACCCGTCCAGGTACCTGGTCATACAGGTACGCCACCGCCTCCACCCGCACCACCAACCCCACCCGCTCTACCAACCCCACCCGCTCCACCTCATCCTACTGTAAAACACTAAGAACAATCCTGGGTTTTCCCTCTACTTTTCAAAAAATATGTCCAAAGAGTCCAAATCAAAATCTAAATGTTTTTCATTAACTGAACATTAAGAGGTGAATCTAATCAAATTTGGAATATTAAACCATATATTATGGTCTCTGACTTGTTTCCCAGGGCAACCTGCCGACTCCGTCCGACCGGAGGCTTTTCTCCCGCCTGCTGAGCTCTGATGACGACGTCGTCGACGCCGATGAATACCTGCTGCCGTACAAACGGATAAACCGCCAGGGCAGCGAGGCCTGCATCCCGGCGGTAAAAACTCTGATGATAACTCAACCACAGCCTGAAAAAAGTCCTGGGGTTTTCATTCTGACCCGGAAAGTTCCTCACCGGCTGGGTCTCACAATCCAACATGGCCGCAACCGATCAATAAACTGATTCTTATAAAAGCATAATATCAGTTAATAAAACTGTTAACACACAATTAAATTTTATAAATAAGGATTTCTGAGTAGTCTGGAAAAATCTGCACTTTAACTTCAGTAACATTCCAGATCAAAAGTATGGAGGATGTTGAATTTTTAACCTCTTTTCCATTTGGTCATGTTTTATGTTCTTCCTTCTTTCCTGTTCTTTCCTAGTATACTTCCTTGTGTCCTTCCATCCTTCATTGTCTACTTGTCTCACTGAATAAGAGAAACGAGAAAATTTTATTTATTTATTCCTTCTTTTGTTCTTTCCTTTGTCGTTCTTTCATTTGTACTTTTGTTTTTTCCTTCCTACCTTCCTTAATTACTTTCCTTGTTCCTTCCTTCCATTCTTCCTTTCTTTCGGTCTGGTTTTTGCAGCTTAGATATTTAAAACATTAATTTTGTTCACATATTTGCCATAAATGTATCAACATTTTGTGTTTTACATCTTAAAACAGAGCCGGTTTTGTTGGTGTTGGGACTTTAGCCGTAGTAATGAACAGACGCCTGATGAACTGATCTCACCTGTCGTTGCTGATAATACGTAGAGCAGTGAATCCGTCTCTTTAAAGATTCTCCCTCTTCTTCCTCACATTGTGTCTTTATGAAACCTTCAAAATAAAAACAGGAGATTTAGTATCTTTTGGTAGAATTACATATAAATAATATACTGTATAATATTTACTTTTGAATGTTATAACACATGATATTAGAATATTTATAATTATATGTAATATTGTTTTATTTCTAATGTAGGCTCTTGAGTCGGATAATCTAAATTAATGTTAGGGAATAATTAAAACGTTTTTCAAATTTACAAAATCTTAGTTATCCTTCATCGCGGGGCTGAACCTCAGTAATGGCTAATGTAGCTAATACTAGCTGGCGCTTTGCTGGTGGACATAAATACAGTAAAGTAATATTCTAATTACAAAATATAAACAATAATATGCTCATCTTACTTGTGAAACGTTTCCCCCTGAAGTCTCACATAAATAATCCGTTGATCTGAACTAAAATATCCGGTGGTGCTGAAGCTTCTTCTTCTGCCGTTTTGGTTCAGCCAAGTAGGCGGGACGGCCGCTCCAAGATGGCCGCCGTATTTCCTGCACCAGAGCAGCCAATGCGGGGTTTTCTCTTATGTCTGATTTTAGCACACATTACTGCCAGCCGGCCACAAGGGGGCAGAACAATACGTAAAGTGAAATAATGGAAATGTTTTATCCAACATGAACACTGATCTGTCTGACGTGTTTTTTCTAGAATGGGCATCCGGTGAGAGAGAACAGCATCGCTCTCCGGTACATATCTGACCCGACCCAGAACGCGCTGGACAAAGACCTGGATGGTCACGGTAGGTTCTGATCACCCATCACTTCCTGCAAGAAATCAGGAAGTGATCGCAATAATGGAGTCAAGCAGACAGGATACGAGTCAGATGCATTTTGGATACTTTGCTAGTTGAAACAAAGATCTAAATAAATCTCCCTGATGTTTGTGTTCCAGAGTACGTTAACCAGCCTGGGAGTGAAACCAGCAGCAGGCTGTCCGATATCTACAATCCCAACTACGAGGACCTGACAGAGGGCTGGGGCCCCGTGTCACTGTCCTCCCAGGAGGCCGAGACCAACTTCTCCAGACTGGAGTACCTGAACACCAACCAAAACTCGCTCCCCCGGGGCGACCCCGACTACCAGGCCGACTACCAGGCAGACTACCAGGCTGCCTTCCCGCCCCAGACTGGGCCGCTCAATGGGAACGGCATGTTCCTCCCTGCAGCAGAGAACCTGGAGTACCTGGGACTGGGAGGAACACTGTACACTCCTGTCCGCTAGGGGGCAGCAGGGCTCAGACAGACTGGAGATGTGCTCAGATAAACTGTGGTCTGTTTTAAATTGGACCATAACTGGATTTAACTCAGATGGTTCGCTGTTGGTTCTCCAGAGGAACCGAAACAGAACAAGAACTTCCTGTTCCTTCAGACAAAGGTCCAATCTGTTGCTCTCAGCTGATTGGATGAACCCATCTGGAAAATGGAGCCAAACATTACTGAGATAAACTGTAAAAACATAAGCTTATTCAGGTTCTATTAAAAAAGACCCGCTCAACTCTCCTGCTCTTACATGTGGGTTTGGATGCTGCAGGACGATCCTGGCGCTTCTGTTTCCAATATATAAAATCGTGAACTGAAAATATTTCAGTTTTGTGAAAATATGCTTTTATTGCCAGTCAACATGATGTTTGTAACCTTAAATCTTTCAGACAAAGACAAAAACGGGTTGAAACTGGATTCTCAGGTCACACTGCTCTACTCCACATATTTATAACTGCCGTTTTGTAAAAAAAAAAATATCTGCATTTACACAATCTGTTGATTTCCTATCAAAACTATTTTATACAAAAGCAGGTGGGAATAAAATGAAGCTTACTAAAATTAACATTTTGTAGAAGACAACGTTGGGTTAACAAAATAATACAAATGGTTCTGATTTGAAGGTCGTAGAAGGACAGAGGAGGACATGTCCAACATGTTCCTTAATCCTCTCTGGACATCAAGTTACCACAGAAACACCACAGGCAAATCTAAGTTTGCATGTGAACAGGAGGCGCAGACGAAGTGGAGAAATATAAATTTTACAGAGTTGGTGAGGAGATTTGAACAGTTTACTAATTTTTTTTAAAGCTTATTCAGTAGTCTGGAATAATCTAAGCTTGTTTTAAATATAGGAAGGAGATGGAAAAGGGGGACAGTGGGGTCAGTGTTCACCGTGTTGTGTTCATGCTGCGTTTTGGAACTCGGGTTTTTGAGAAACATCGCATTCAGCTCAGCGCTTTTCTGAGCTGCAACTCAGAAAATTCACTACTTCTTCTCCGTCTCTAGGCTTGCTTCTGTTAGCAAAACAGGCTAATTATTTCCTGCTGACGGGTTTACAGTGAGTTACACAATGTGTTTGAGAGATTTGATTTGAAATTCGTTACCGTGACTTTTACTGTAGCTTACTGAGGTGACAGCCATATTGGATTTAGACATTCTAAGTCAAAACTCTGACTTAAAAGAAGAATTGTTTAAGTTAGTTCATTTGGAAATTAATAAGGCAAATGGAAAGCAGGCAGGACAGCTCCCCCTGTTGGTACTGCCAGGGTTCTACAGAAAACACCACTTCCACAAAGAATAGGTCAGTTTCTTGCCAATATTGATATTTTTCTTGTACTATTATTGTGAATAAATGTATTACGTTGTGTCTGTAATGTAACTTTAAATGTGTTCAAAATGAGAAAGCGTGTGAATTTTAAGAACCTGTCTGCTGGTCCTCACTGAGGAACTCAGTTCAGCTGAACTTCACGGAACCATTTCAGTCCAAACTGTAGCACAAGGAGAACCTCCTCTTGTTGTCTGACTTGAAATACTCACTCTTGATTGTTTGTGTTGTTGAATTTTTGAGGTCCAAGAAAGTTTGCTTTACTTGACACAAATGAGCCAAACCCTGACGTCCTGCTGCTGAATGTTACTGCTAGTCTCTGTTTGTCTTTAATGTTTATTGATAAAAAACAAAGTTACGTTTCTGACTGTTGCTGCGGGTATTTATTCTCATATTCACATATATACACTTAAGGTTTACAGAACATCTTTGTAGAGTAGATTGTCCCTGTTGACACATTTGATTTAACTTACCTTCCTAAGTTTTTTTTCTTAGGTTTCACACATCCAGCTTAAATCCTTTGTCGTTGTTGGAGCTTTTAAGGCCGTATGAATAATTATATAAGCATCGTTAATAGTTCTGCAGCGACCAAGGAGCCACTGCCTGCGCACCGGAAGTGACTATATGGCTAAAAAAAAATGCGGAAGTGCTTAAACGGAATCCGTAAAATAAGAATGAATTTAAATACTAATTTTAAGTAAGATTATTATTTTACTTAAATGTTAAAATAGTGTTTTAGTATTTTAATTTCGTAATTCTTAACATTGTTTAAGTCATTATTTAATGCTATTGCTAACAACAAGCTAACTCATGTCATTTGTGATTGGATCTAGTGGTAAATTATTCATTTAGCTTCTGTAAACCCAAATTCATGCTTAAGTTGTTAACTTTGAATCGTAATGCATTTCTACACTGTAGGTCAACCACTCGCAGCGACAGAAACACTTCATGGATGTTTGTCTTTCTATATCTGAAAATACAATTTAAAGTAAGCTATGCTAACCCGTTAGCATCCATGTTTACTTCCGGAAACACTGAGCTCTTCTTTTCAGGGCTATTGCGGCTTTGACTGCGCATGCGGGACACTGTCAGGTAGTTGGTCCGTTCACACTGGAGAACACATACAGGTCAGGTCCAAAAAAATAATAAAAAAATTTGATTTGACAAAAAAAATTGGAATTGAGTCACTTTATTGTAAACGCAGCATTAGCATTTACATCCTGACCCCCTATTTCTGTGTGACGTTGGTACGACATCATCTGCAACGTAGCAGTTTTTGTTATCTTTTAAAGTCTTGCGTTTTCCTCCAGATTTAGGACGATGATCTCTGGTTCTGTTGGTTTGGGTCACCATGTTTCCTGCTGGTTCTGGTCCACTGTGTTTTCAAGGAAACTTCTACCTGAACATTCATGACTTCATGCTTCCTCCTGCTCACCAGCTTTATGGAGATGATTTCACTTTCCAGCAGGACCTGGTACCGGTCCACACTGCCAACAGTACCAACATCTGCTTGAGTAACAATGGTAACAGCAGCAAACGGGCCTGACCAGAACCAGACAGAGAATCTATCCGTCCACAGGAAGCCGAGATCCGACCCAAAGCTCAAGTGAACTAAGCTGCTGCTTGTGCCTCCAATTAATGAATTCAAACACAAACCACAGACCAATGTTTGAGAATTTAAATTTTATATATTTTAACGTTTAAAATAACTGGAAAGTTTGTAAAAAAATATTAAAGTAAGATTGTGTTACCATGGTTACAATCAGCCGAGCTTCAGTTTGTCAATAAACATGTCAGCAAATAGCCAATTATTTAAGCTCCGCCCCTTTTCCCAGGATTAAAACTGTGGTTCTGATGTTCTGAACACAATGGACCAACATTTCAGTGAAATCCCAATTTATTCAGATGTTCGTTTATGAAATCCTGGAAACAACAAAATGGCCGATGATGTATTTACAAAAAGCCTTCAAATAAAAGGTTTTAGTTAATAATTTCTTCCAGGCCTTAAACAAATAAGGTCTCCACTTTCCAGGTTGATCTGTCAATTCTAGCAACTTGTCCTAAAATCTATTTTGGTCAATAAAATAATTTATGAAAAACAAAGATGTAGCGACATCTGGTGGCAAATTGAAGGATTGTAAACTGAATATTCGTCTGACACACATGGTTATTAAAATAAAATGGCACTAAAGTGACGTCTGAAATGATAAAGTATCACTTGTAGGTTGTTCAATTAAAAAAATGATATTTTTACACAATGAAAGTGAAAAGAAAACAGAAGCAGTTTTACAGCAAATCATCAGTTTATTTTCTGCATCTTCAAAAGCAAATCAAAGAAAAAGCCTGAAACTGAGTGAAGTCAGTCCAGGAGGAGCCGAGTGTCTGCTGCTTGTTCGATTATTCACAGTAAAATTCAAATCAACAGAATCCAACAAACAGCCTCTGAACTGCAAACATCGCCCCCTAATGGTGAGTCACAGACCACACAAGCCCCGCCCACTTAAGACCAAACTGGAATAAATTAGCCGCTTTATTTTCCAGATCCAGGGTTTCCAGTTCAACGTCTTCCAACCTGATGGTGGAGGATCTGGGTCCAGACGGGCCGTTTGGAGAGAAACCGTGCAGCAGGTTTTACCTGGATCAGCCCAGCATCAAGAAACAAACCATAAAATACCTGATGACCCTGAACGCATCACCACAAGCAGCTGCAGAAATTTTTAATCCACCAGGCTGCAGATTTAACCTGTTTTTATTCTGGATTAATCCAGATTTCAGGGAGAAAATATTAACAGCATAAAAATTCACCTTAATCAATCAAATTTAGAGGTTTTCTGATCAGATATCAGGATGTTTGGTGAAATAAATGTAAGACAGAAAGATGAGATTTTCCAACATAAAAAACTAAAAGATTGACAAAAAGTTTAAAAAATTCAAAGCGATTCAAATGTTGATAACGTTTCAGATTCAAACCCTGAAACTAAAGAAAAGCAGGAGATGAAAGTTCATCTGAAGAGGAACCGGGTCAGAACCGGCGAACTGGGTCAGAGCAGAACCGGCGAACCGGGTCAGAGCAGAACCAGAGAACCGGGTCAGAGCAGAACCGGGTCAGAGCGGCAACTAACCAACCAACCAACCAGTGTTTAAGCTGCCGAGTCGACAAAAGCTGCTCCCTCCCACAAACATCCTGAAGCTGAAAGTGAAACATGAGGCAGAGAGGAAACAACAGGCGGCGTCTTAGAAACAACAAATCCTCTGGTTAGAAAAAACAAAACAACCTTTAACTGAAAGCAGTGGAGTCGTGTGTGTGTGTGTGTGTGTGTGTGTGTGTGTGTGTGTGTGTGTGTGTGTGTGTGTGTGTGTGTGTGTGTGTGTGTTGGACAGTCTTTAAGCTGAAAGTGGACCCAGCCGTCGCTGTGCTTGGCACTGGTTCAAGTTCCTCAGCAGACAGACGGACGGACTGAGCGCGCTCAGTCGGCCCCCGGTCCTCCTCTTCCTCCTGTCATGGCGGACAGATGAAGGGTTGCCACGGCGCCCGTCACTCGTCTGAGCCGGCCGAGCGTTTCTGGTTCCGCTTGCGAGGAGATCGTCTGGGAGAAGCTTTGTCTGGAGAACGAGACGAGGATCAGGCTCAACATCCAACATCAGCAGGAGACACTGAACTAGAGCCAGGATGCAGGTTCAAGTTGTTTTGAAGATAAATTATCAAAATTTAAAGAATTTTAATTCTAGTGAAGATCAAGTATTAACAGGGATCCACTAAAGTCCAGTTTGACAGGAAACAGGATTTTAGTCCCTGATGGATGAAGAAGCTCAGAGTTTTATAAACTTCCTGGAGAAAATGATTCATCAGTCATTTAAACAAAGTTTCTCTGATTCTGAAGAATCAAGTAGAAAAAGGGAGGAATGTTGAGAAGCAGCAGAGAAAGAGATCCAGAGGAATCAACTGGATCACAGAGCTTCAGAAGTAGAATCAGCTTCCTGTCACACACACACACACACACACACACACACACACACACACACACACACACACACACACACACACACACACACACACACCAGGAGCAGCAGCCTCACCTCGGCGGCTTTGCACTGAAGACGCAGGAAAAACACGACAGCAAGGAAAGAGAGAGACAGAGGAAGGTAAGTGAACCACAGGCTCTGAGGGTTCAAAGGTCACTGTGGGGCGGCCTTGGACTAGACCGCCTGTCCAGCAGCAGCATAGTGTTACGTACTGATCTGGTTGAGCGTCTCCTGAGGGATCCAGCTCAGATCCACGTCGTTGTGGCTCGACGTTCCCGTTTCCACCTTAGGAGCCGGACGCCGTCTCTGCAGCCAGAGGTCAGGAGGTCAACACAGGGTCAGCAGGGGTCACATCATTTATCATCAGGAACTTATTTACATGGTAAGAAGTTTCATTTATCAGCCTCACAGTAAATTCTAATGAATGATGTCTGAGAACTCAAAGTGCTTTTATTGTTGATGTTTTAATATTTTAACTAAAGTTTTGTTCCAGTAATTATTGTGATAAACAATATTGTTGATTAGAGACCATTTTCATCTGATGATGACATAATAAATCATGTCTTCCTTCTCAGAGATCAATAAACTGATATTTCAAATATCAGACAAAAAACGTCCAAAGCCAATAAAACAGAAATAAAAACTATAAAATACATTATTATGTTTCTGTAAACAAAACCTCCCTTCAGAAAATATTGATCATCAGAATGAAAATGAGTGATTTCACTTTATTGATCATGTGATCAGTTGCTCACTGTGACAGTAAAGACTGTGACACTCAGACACAACCAGCAGGAAAACCTGTGGTGATAAATGTCACCTTTGAACACAGTTCAAAGGTTAAAGGTCACTACAGATGTTCTTCTCGACGTCTAAACAGGAAGTGGAACTTTATTTTGGACTTTCAGCCATAAATTTAAAAAATTGGTCATTTTTCTCTTTCTACCAAACTCTGGATGATAAAAGTCTTCAGTCTGGAGTTTTTGTCTCAACTGGACAGTTTTGTTTACAGATTCTTCAGAATTTATTTTATGATTAATTTGTTCTGTTTTAGTTTGGATATTAAAGAGTTTAATGATCCTTAGAGTTTAAACTTTATTGATCTTTCAGAATCATCAGTTGAAAACAATATTATCGTTAATCTCTGACAGGCCTACAGCTCAGCAGCCTGACCTCTGACCCCTGACCGTCTCTGACCTTTCTGGACTCCAGCAGCTGATGAAGGCCGACGATGACGAGGAGCCCGAGACCCGACAGGAAGACATACATGAAGATCCTGGAGCAACAGAGAGGAGGAGTTAGACCGGCTGGACCAGAACCAGAACCAGAACCAGAACCAGAACCGGAACCGGAACCAGAACAGGAACCGGAACTGGATCCAGAACCAGAACCAGAACCAGAGCAAGAGCCAGAACCGGATCCAGATCCAGATCCAGATCCAGATCCAGATCCCTGCGTGTTTACGTTTCTCCGTCCAGCCCGTCCTCCTTCTCCGTGATGGTGACCGTCTGGTTGAACACGGCGTCCTGGAAGACGTTTCCCTGCAGGAGGAGGAGGTCAGAGGTCAGAGGTCAGCGGCAGGTTCCGGTCCGGTCGGCCCGCCGGTCCTTACGCTGCTGTCCTTGTAGTTGAGGTTGATGACGAGTCCAAACGGCCGGCCGCCCATCGGCTCGGCCGGGATGAACGAGTATTCAAAGGTGGCCTGGCGGCCCGGAGGAACCACGGCGCCCAGCTGCAGCGCCGTGAAGTTCTGGATGTAGAACTGGTAGTCCTGGCAACCACACAACCGGGTCAGATCACAGGGAAACCGGGCCGTGTTCTACCGGGTCGGGTTCTACCGGGTCGGGTTCTACCAGTACCTGAGGGTAACGGAAGGAGGCGTCCAGAGAATCGACCAGGAAGTTCTCTGCTCCCTTGTTGGTGAAACCCAGAAGGAACTTCACTATGTTGTTGGCCGGGAAATCTGGAGGAGAGAGAACCGGGTCAGAGCGGAACCAGAAAACCGGGTCAGAGCAGAACCGGGTCAGAGCAGAACCAGGGAATCGGGTCAGAGCGGAACCAGAGAACCGGGTCAGAGCAGAACCAGGGAACCGGGTCAGAGCAGAACCAGAGAACCGGGTCAGAGCAGAACCAGGGAACCGGGTCAGAGCAGAACCAGGGAACCGGGTCAGAGCAGAACCGGGGAACCGGGTCAGAGCAGAACCGGGGAACCGGGTCAGAACCACCATCACCTTCTCCTTTGACGAACAGGATGGTTGTGTCGGCGTTGGGCGAAGCCTTCATCTCCCCCACCAGCCCCTCCTCTTCCTCATCTTTGTCCTCCGTCTGAACAGAAACAGGAAGTGATGTCACAACCCAACCAGCTCACCAATAAAAGCTAAAATCCTGACATGTTTAATGTGTCTAAGAGGACGGAGCTCAGAGGCTGAGGTCCCTCCAAACCTCACCAGCTCTGTGTTTTCATCGTCTTCTACTTCAGCTTCATCATCCTCATCCTCAGCCGTCACATCGTCCACAACGTCTTCATCCACAGCCTCAGCCTCCTCATCCTCAGTCAGGTCCTGGGCTCTGACCGCCGGGCCTGGAGGGCAGAGAGAGGAGAACCCATCAAACTTTAAAACTGCTTCAGTGTCTCAGGGTTTCTGGAAACTAAAGCAGGACCAGGAAGATGAAGATGATTAACATCAGACAGTTGGAGGCGTTTTCCTCACATCAGACAGTCAGATTATCATTATTATCAATATATAATCAAGTTAAGCTCGTTCAGTTTGTCCTCAACTCTTTCAGAGACAAGGACTCGTCCACCCTGGGACGTTACTATAGCAACCACAGCTGCCATGGAGACACAAATAAAAATAAAACAATATTCTGTATAATGTGTTTAAAGGTTCAAACTGGGATCAAATAAAAAGTCAATGTAAATTAAAGCTGATATAAATATTAATTATATACATTAGATTTAAAGAAGAAAATAAGATGAAATAAGTTATTTAGTGGCCCAGAAACAAAGAGGTTCCTTAAAATAGAGAAAAATTAGATCAATTGAAATAATGTGACAAAAACTATAACTGAAATTTGGTTTAAATTATACAGCAAATAATTAGCAGAAACGTCCAATTATGGACAAAACACAGAAACATGTAGTTAATTTACATTCACTCAGACAAAAGCAACAACAAAATAAAGCTTTTGGTTCATGACATTCAATGATAATTAGAAATGAAGTGATTTATTTATTATGTTGATTTATTATGGTCATTTATTTTCCTGGGCTCAAACCGGATGTGAACCTCAGTATTGATCTCACAGCTTTAGCTCTTAGTTTAGACCAAATAATCAAACCAAGACTGTAGATCAATAGAAAACAGAGAATAAACCTAAATTACTTCCTTCTGAGATCATTTCCTGAATAACCAGCTCGGAACAAACTGGCCCGTTTTAAACTAATGACGCCTTTAAGCGGCGGTTCCTGCTTTCTGCTGTTAACAGACACATTACTGGCCTCACATGTAGTTTAATTAATTTAATGTTAAATTAATATAACATGTTAGCTCTGAGGCTAACAGCTAACGCTAAGGACACGTCAGTCTAAACACGAGCAGCCACCGCTTTCATGACAGCTCAAATTAATATATTAAATGTACAATTACCAACTATTACTGACCAGCAAAGATACGGATACCGTATAAAACCCTTTACATTTTCATAAATACGCATTTCAAGTAAAAATCTTGGTTATATTGAAGTTAACCTGCGTTCGGCCTAGTTCTCTCATTAGCTAGTTAGCTCCACTGCTAACTCCAGTATGCTGGGATAACCTCCGTCTGAACCCCAAAACAGACAACTTAAAACTCACCTTGGATGAGGATGGTCACCGGGAAGGCTAACAGCAGTAGCAGCAACAGTTTAGGCAGAAACTTCATCATTTTCAAACAGGAATCAGTGCGTTTTCATTCAGTGTCGGTCAGACTGCAAGGCTGAAGCGCCTCCGTTCCCAGGTGACTTCTTCTGCTGCGGCACCAGAGCAGGAGGAACGGGGTGGCGCGAACACCTGCTGCCCCCTGCCGTCCGAGAGCATGTATTACAATCTGAATACAGCGAACGGCCAAATAAATAAATAAATAGATGAATGAATAAATAAATAAATAAATAAATAAATAAATAAATAAATAAATAAATGTATGTATTTTGAGATACACTGATCTAATAATTCATCAAGAGAAATATCTCAACATCAAATGTCCTGATAAAAATGTAACTATTTTTACACCTTTAATTATTAGGAAGAAATGTAAGTCATGTAGAATTGGACTGGAACATTTCAGACTAAATATCAGAAAATTTAATGGCAGACAGTCTATAAAGAATAACGAGGCTGTTCATTTTCATTTGATTAATTTATTATTTCATGAAACAGTTATAATAAAAACTGAAAAGAGTGATTGATCATTCCAAATAAAATCTAAATAAGTTGATTATAACCTGTGTTAACTTACAGACTATTAATGACATATAACTAATAATACAGATAATACCAAAAACCCTCAAAGCAAAATCAAAAAAATTCTCAAAGTTTCTTTCAAAAATCACCACACAGATATATTCTGCAAATCATACCAGCTATTTTTCAGAAAACCAAACATTATAAATGTTGTCCAGCTTCAGTGATATTCAGAACATGATCAGATGGATTAATCACAGCAGGACAACAAATCCATAAAAGAATATTACATACTGGAGACAAATTCAAATATTCATGTCCAAAATCAGGAGTGAAGATATTCAGACAGACAGAAACGTTTCATGTTCTCACACAGCTTCAGTCCCAACACATGAAAAATTTAGTTATCTGCACATAAAAATGTTTAAAATAAAAAACACACAGAGGTTAGTGTGGCTGTTTCTGACTGAGACTTTTTCATTTATGTAGAAATTATTGAAGACAGAAATTACAAAAAACTAAACTGGTTATCAAACAAACTGAGGATGAACTTGTTTCTCCAGTCCTTCAGCTGAATCCCTTCAAAATAAAAGAGCCAGGAAGAAAATGTGGAATATTTTGCATTTTTCTTTGTTTTTGTTTTTTTTCTAACAAAATGTTTGCAGTGACGTTGACTTGTTTTTAAATAAATACAAAGAGACATTTTTCTGTTTCTGCTCTAAAATCACCATCTGGGGGTAAATTCTACGTTTATTGCTCTGTGGATGAAACTGAAAATAAAAAACTCAGCTTTACTGTGATAAAGTCCATAAACGACCCGCATGACGGTCATGAGCCGCCGCGTTTTATTGGCTGTGACTTTAAAACGGATCGACCTGAAATGGTTAAATATGGCTGATTTTATTTCTCACTACTAAATTACCAAAATGTTGCATATTCAGTTTGTCATTTAGAGAAACAAGTGATCCTGTTGAACCTGAAGATATTCTGATTTTATCAGGAAACATAGAAAAATAAATATTTAAACTTCATGTCCAGGGAGAAAAACTCAACTGGTTTCATCACTGGGAACCAGTAGGTCCATTAAATAGAGCCTCACTGGTTTAATGACTGAACCCAAACTAAACTGTGTCCTCAATGCACTGTAAAATATGTATTAATTAAATATCTGTTTAATTACAGGAAACATGACTGATCATGTTTTTATTTGCTGCTGTTGCATAAATTCCTGCAGCAGCAGAAAATCCATCGTTTATCCAGAGGACAGAATCTTATTTTAATAAATTGTTTCTCCTCTGCTGTCGGTTCGTCTCTCCTTCTGTCCTCCAACGTTTCTAATCTCTCAGATTCTCCAAAGTTCTTGGTTCTCTTCAGGTTCAGTTTGGATCAATCAGCTGCAGCCAATCAGTGAATCTGTCCGACTTTATTCTCTCTTGTTTTTCCCGTTTTGAATAAAAGCTAAGAGAAATAAAAGGCTAATCTGTTACGTAACGTTCATAACTTTAGTAAGAGAGGAGGCATCTTTATACAGGATGCCAACAATTAAAATAAATATTAATAAAACAAAATAATAAACATTAAGTTGTCAATTATTTAAATCTGAGACACTAACTCAGATAAAGTCTTTATATTAAAGTCAGTGTGAAATTCTCCCTTCATTTTTAAATACATGAATAAAAGTTACAGAAAATCAGCCAATAAAACGTAAACGTGTTAATTACTAAATATTAAAATGAAATAATCTGGGATTATAATCCAGTGTCAGACTGGATGTAGCTTCGTTTGCTAACAGCAGCTTCAGGACCGAAACATTTTCTTTCAGTTCGTTCTGATCATGAAACTTTCTGCTTCCTTCACTTTGCCAGAAAGTTTAGTGGAAGGAAAATCATCCAGATTAGATGTGAGTGAATTAGTGAGGACAGTGAAGTGTGGAGACAGAGAAAAACACAGACATAGAGGAAGAACTATCACAGAACTTCAACCTGAAACTTGGACTAGACCACATCTTTCAGTTTGTCTCAGTTCACTTAACCATCAGACTCTTTTCACCCTCCAACCTCAGCCTCTCACACATCATCCTCCTCTTCCTCATCAACTCCCAGGAGTCTGATTGGCTGATGACTAAAAGGTTCAGTGGAGAACATGTTGGACGTCATTTCTGCAGCTGGTGGAACATGAAGGACCCCTGAATAAAAACATCACCAGCATCTGGGAGCGTTGAGAGTTTTCACCCTGAAGGACGCCGACTCTTCTTCTTCCTCTTCGTCTTCCTCCTCTTTCTCTTCCTCTTCCTCCTTTTTCTCTTCCTCCTCCTCCTCCTCCTCCTCGTCCTCCCTGTTCAGTTGCAGCCCTCCACATAGTTAGCGGGCAGCATGCCGGACTTGCCGGTCCGCTGCACGGTGCCGTACATCCAGCCCTCGTCGATGGGCTGGACGTTGACGATGACGTCTCCGTCCCTGAAGGTCACCTCGTCGTGGTCCTGGGCCGCGTAGTCGTACAGAGCCCTGTAAACCCGCTGAGGGGACGGAGGAAACCGCAGAGGACGGAAAATCACTTCAGGTCTCCAAACGACTTCAGACACATTCAGCATTTGGTTCAGTCAGAATCACTGATTTTCTGCTGCTACTTTGTGATTTTTTTCTTCATTAAACTGTTTCCAAAATGTACAAATAGGAAAGAAAAACAAAAAACAAGCAGGCAGACTGGCCTTGTTTTATAAAGAACATTTTTTTCTTTATGAAACCTTAACAGCTCCATGTTTGTCACTTGGCATCAAGTCATGCTGAGTCAGCAGTGGAGTAGAAGTAAGAAACTCTGCCACCTGCAGGCAGGACTCAGTATCACTTCAAACCAATTTTCACCATTGTTGAAGGAACTTTTCAACAAAATCGAAATTATAAATTAGTGGGTAAAAAAATGCAGGATTCTGTTAAATCTGAGTGAATTTCTATGAAAAACTAGAAGGACTGAATAAACATGTTTTGGTCTAAAACGGCCGTTTGGAGGCTGCAGACCTTCTGATCCAAACATCTCATAATGTCTCAGGCTGCTGTTGCCCAGTCCAGGCTCAGCTCTTCTGCTGGTTGCTAACTGGTTTTCTTCCATAAACAGATCTGAAAAGTGCGTAGCTACATTTTTGCAGAAACAAAACAACATTTTACGTCTAAAACCTTTCAGAACCGTTTTGTTGTGGTCAGCATCTTGATCAGCGGTGTGAAGACTTTATGGAGATGTGTGTGAGAGTGTGTGTGTGTGATGTTGGCGCCCAGCGGCGCAGCGGCGTACCGATGTGGCCGAGTGCGGCGGCGAGGTGACGGATCGGACCGACGACATGCTGGTCTGATGCATGTAGCCGTGGAACTGCGGCTGCTGCTGGACGCCCTGGTGATGATGATGATGATGATGATGATACGCACCGGGCAGGACGGGAGCTGGACACACACACACACACACACACACACACACACACACACACACACACACACACACACACACACACAGAAAGAGGAGGTCAGCATCCTGCAGCGTCCCATCCTGTCCTCTGAGGAAGCTGAAGGTCAGTCTGTCTGAAAAAGACTCGGGTCAAAGGTTAGAAATCAGGTTTTCTCTGTGAGGCCACAGGTACCAGGAGTGCTGCTGCCGCTGCGGTCCCAGAGGTCAGAGGTCACAGAGCTGGCAGACTGCTGGGACAGCTGGCCGCTCAGCCTGCGGCCGGCGCGCTCTGCCAGGCGGCCGCCACCAGGTGGCAGCGCAGCGCCAGGAAGAACCCAGCAGCCGCAGAGCAAGAGGAGAGAAAGAGGAAAAGAAATCAGCTCAGAAAGAAACTTTGGTTTTTAAAAACAGCAGTTAGTCAGGTTAATATGAAGAAACATGATTATTAATTATTTAAATACCTGGATGTTACTGGAATATTCAGGTTTTAAAGGAATAATTCAGTTATTGATCAGTTATTGAATATTAAACGATTCATTGAACCTGAGGTTAAAATGTAAATGTTTGAACCGGAAAGAAACTGAGGATCCTGCTATGGTTAGGGATTTTATTTCACAGTTTCTGCTTCTTTTTCCACAATAAACATATTTTATTTCAGAATATGTTGAAATGTTCTAGTTAGGCTGTTTCTATTATTTTTCTCTTTGGTGTTTCTCTGTAAAATATACGAATCCGGAGTTTAAAATGCTTAAATATACATTTATAAGTTATGACATCGCAGCTGAATTTTAACTGAATCTAAATATTAACTTTGATAAAATAGTTGCTTCTTTTCCAGTCTGAACTTTAAGATTTTATTCTTAAGGTTTGATTATTATAAGTATAAAATATAGTTTTTTAAAACCAAAACATTTAATCTGGTTCTTGTTTGAACCATTTTCCTACCTCTACTCATCACTTGCTTCAGTTTTTTCTTTTCTACTAAATAAATACATTTTTCAGATTGTTTTCACACATAATGTCATTTTATTTCCATCATTTTTGTTCTATAAATGCCATTGACATATGTTCCATTTTGGTGATTAAATGAATCAAACAGAACAACAACATGCAGGTAACAACATGCTGATTCATCAGTGATGTTTTTAAATCCAGTCGTGTTTTAAACTGTGGAACGTTTCGATCAGCCAGCAGGTGAATTAAAGTTACATCACGTTAAATAATAAACGTGTTTTAGTTGCTCTGAACACGAGGCTGAGATATTCGCTCATCTACCCGACATCCTGCGCAGACTTTTGGACTGAATGTTGTCCTCTACTGGGTCAAAATCAAAGATGGAGCCTGGATCTGTCCTCCACACCTTCAGGTCTTCAGGGAGAGAAACAGGATTCAGGCCATTAACCACATTAGTTAAAACCAAAATAAACAAGAAAATGTTCCAGTTTCTGCTGAATGATCCTGGAAACAGATGAAATATTTAGAAAGCAGAAGAATCTGATTTTACAGTAAAAAAAGATCCAAGAATGAAAACTTCTCCTTAAAACCTCAACAGAAAAAAAACACAGAAAAATGATTTTATATCCAAAATATTGAATCTGAAGATGGAAGGAGAACGATATGAAGTCAGTGGCAACAGGGACATTTCACTGGTAGGAAGAAAAAATTAAAGTATCAAAGCTGTTCATGTAGAAATGGTTTGAAAAGTTGTTAAAAAAAATAAACTTTTGTCTGTTGAGGCAAAACAATCTAGAAACTAAAAGAAACAGCTTATCGTTTCCAGTTTTGAAGGAAATATCACAAACTATAATAAACCAGCATGTATCTCCTTATAATAGAAGAAAGAAATAAAGCTCATTTTTGAGTCATTTTGGGGAAACAGCGCCATCTGCTGACAGTGTTGGTTGATTCTAACAGGTTAAACTAAAGGACCTATTTTTTACATGTTTTCGTCTACTTTTCATTTGTCCACCAGTAGAAATCAAACCCTGAACACACAGTTAAATATCTCCAGCCTCAGGCTGATGGATTCGTCTGAATTGGTTCTCCAAACTCGGCGTCTCGTTCCTCCACTGACCTACTATGATGCCTCCGGGCCGCCGGTCCATCTCCCCCGCCTGGGGGTGGATCCCCTTGGCGTAGGCCGCCTCCCCCATCATCTGATTGGCTCTCTGGTAGCGCTCCATGCTGGGATCGTCCAATCCGGGCGTGAAGCCCCGACCGCGGGTCCGTTCAAAATCCTCATGGTACTTAGCCTGGAGGAGCAACGGAGAGACAATGGTGACCTGAGGAGGAGGGAACACACAACAATACACACACTAATACACACCAACACACACACACCAACACACACTCAGCTCAGGTGCATTTGGTCAGTGAGCAGCTGAAACCCAAACATCAGGTGTGTTAGATGAAAAACTCCTCTGTGATCCCGTTACTATGGCGACCTCATTCCCTGCAGGTGGGGGTTAGTGTCGGTGCAGCAGCCCCACCCTGTGTGCCACGCCACTAGGGTTGCCGCGGCGACCAGGCCGCTACCATGGAGACCGAGTCCTGGGTGCGCCTGACCCGCCGGTACTCGGGCGTGTCCAGCTCGCTGAGGCTCCGCCCCCTCAGCTCCTGCAGGCCGCGCTGGTACCGGACCTGTTCACACACACAGGTCACCGAGGAGCAAAGGATTATGGGTAAACGAGCTTCCTGTGACGGAAATTAAACCGACGGTCAGTAAACAGAGAACCAACATGGCGCCCGGCGCTACCTTCCTGTTAGCAGGCAGGACCCAAAGGTTCTGGAGGTTCTACTGTAGAACGGACCTAATGGAGGCAGTGTGTGTGTGTGTGTGTGTGTGTGTGTGTGTGTGTGTGTGTGTGTGTGTGTGTGTGTGTGCGTCTTGCCGAGCTGATGTTCTGCTGGTTCTGTTTGACCCGCTCCACCTCTGGAGTCAGTCCCAGGCTGCAGGCCTTGCTGCTCTGCCTGTACTTCACCTGATGACATTCAGGAAACAGATTCTAAAGTTCAGAACATTTTTCTCCAATCTGATCATCCGAATGGGTCGGATCTCTGCGGTTCCACCAGAACCAGCATGTTTCTGGACCTCCTACTCACTGAGCTGATGTTCTCCTGGTTCCGTCGGACTCGCTCCATCTCAGGTGTGTCTTTGACTGGAGTCCCTTGACCCACCTCCTCTCTGTACTGGACCTGAGCAGAACCAGAGGTCAGCCAGCCGCTGCACACACACCGAGTTCACTAACCGGTTCTGATCCGTTTCTGATTCCTTCTTATTTACATAATCTGGGCCAAACATCCTGAAAAACCTTCTGGATTATTCAATTTTTCTGCTTATGTTTTGTGAACTGAATAGAAAATCTGCAGCTTTTAGGGTGTTAAACTTTACTGAAGAACAAGCTGTGTGTGTGTGTGTGTGAGCGTGTGTGTGTGTGTGTGTGTGTGTGTGTGTGTGTGTGTGTGTGTGTGTGTGTGTGTGTGTGTGTGTGTGAGAGCGTACGTCGCTGATCTTCTTGCTGTTCTCTCTGGCGAGGACGATCTCTGGTGTCTCGGCGACCGACGCCGTTAGGCGTCTCATCAGCTTGGAGTCCCAGCTGTACTGCAGCTAGGTGGCGACAGAGAGCCGGTCAGAGGACAGGAAGTGACAGAGAGCCGGTCAGAGGACAGGAAGCGACAGAGAGCCGGTCAAAGAGGACAGGAAGAGACAGAGAGCCGGTCAGAGGACAGGAAGAGACAGAGAGCCGGTCAGAGGACAGGAAGTGACAGAGAGCCGGTCAGAGGACAGGAAGTGACAGAGAGCCGGTCAGAGGACAGGAAGCGACAGAGAGCCGGTCAAAGAGGACAGGAAGAGACAGAGAGCCGGTCAGAGGACAGGAAGTGACAGAGAGCCAATCAGAGGACAGGACGCCGTCAGGTTCTGGTTCTCACAGAGCTGATGTGTCTCTGGTTGGCTCTGACTCGCTCCATCTCCGGGGTTTCTGACGTCAGACAGTACCGACCCTTCAGCTGCTCAGCCTCGTCCTTATACTTCTTCTACAGAAACACAGAGTGGAGCCGTTTCATTAAATATCATCATCATTATTATTAAGTGTCTAGTGGCGGTGAAATGATCTGTGATGTTTTAGTGAGAACAGGATTAACGATACAACAGGCAGAGATGCAGACGGGTGGAAGGCGGCGCCCCCTGCAGGCGGACCTGGCTGTAGACGTCTTTGAGGTAGGAGGCGTGAAGCAGCGCCGGCGTGTCGGTCAGCGACCCGTACGAGTTCTGCCTCAGCTGCTCCGTCTGTTTGTACGATGTCTGCAGAACATCAACACAGTTATGATAAAACATGATGATCATCAACACAGTTATGATAAAACATGATGATCATCAACAGTTATGATAAAACATGATGATCATCAACACAGTTATGATAAAACATGATGATCATCAACAGTTATGATAAAACATGATGATCATCAACACAGTTATGATAAAACATGATGATCATCAACAGTTATGATAAAACATGATGATCATCAACACAGTTATGATAAAACATGATGATCATCAACAGTTATGATAAAACATGATGATCTCCAGGTGCGTCACCAATCCCAGCTCTGCTTCCCATCAGGTCAGAACGGAAAAAAAGCTAATTAAAAACTAAAAGCTTAGTTAAGTTTCTGTTTGAGTTTTTAATTCATTTGTTTTTGAAGTTCATGGGAAAATAACAATTTAGAGATGAATAAATCCTAATAATTATACTATCAGTTACCTTGTTACACTGTTTGAACACAAGGTGACATATGAACTTTACTGTAAAAAATGTTTGGTGGTGCCCGTTCTTTTTGGACCAATTTAATAATATTTATTCTAAATAAATATTTAGAGAAAAGAAAACCACATAAAAGCCTCCAAATATCAGGAAAAACTGATGTTATTACATTAAACATGATTGTCTTTCCATATTGCTGTTATTATGTGATTCTTCTCGCATCTATTCGGTGTGGACTGCTTTGGACTGTCTGCTTTGGACTGCAGCCTAACTGAGTTTAAAGACCCAGATCTGTCCTGTTTCTGCATGTAGTCTGTGTGAACGACGCCCTGAAATGAAACTATGGACATTTTAAAGTCAGCAGACATAAAAATTGTCCAGATCTTCAGTTTAATATTTAGTACTTTGGTTCATTTTACCAACAGTTTTATCTTTAAAAGCTGATGTCAGAGTTCAGATCCTGCTGATGAGTCTCTAACCCATCAGCGCCTGCTGGTCCGGTACCTGGCTCTGGACCTGTGAGGCCCTGGTGGCTCTCTGGATCTCCAGGACGTCGGCGCTCAGCTCCATCCCTTTTCCCAGGATCTCCGTCTCCAGATCCCGCCGATATTCCTTCTGCAGAGACCAAACCCTGCAGTCAGACTCACAGCGTTTTACTTCCTGGTTTTGGTTCCGGTCGGTTATTTTCTCACCTGGTTCAGAATCTGACTGGCTTTCTTCACCCTCAGAAGCTCAGGCGTTTCCTCCAGGCCGACCCCAGATAAGCCCCGCCCCTTCACTTCCTGCTCCAGGTCCTTCCTGTACGCCTTCTGCAGAAACGACTCCTGGTCAGTGAGGTCAAGTCCAGATCTTAAAGCGTTTCATCAGTTTTCATTTGATTAAAATCTATTTTCACTTCTTCTATCTGATCAACTAATTTCACTTTAAATCTGAACGTTTGATTAAACTGGAATAAATTGGTCTGAATTTTATAAAACTGAAAATGGAAACAATGAAATAAATATATTAATTATTTGAAATTATTTTTCAAATGTACAAATATTTGACATCCTACTTAGTTTAAACATTACTTCAACAATTATTTGTTAAAACATTTCCACTAATAAATGAATATCTGTCTACATAAATCCCCTGCAAAAATAAAATAATGAATAAATTTGACCTTTATTAAAAACATTAATGATTTACCTTCAAAGTATCAATAGGTCTAAACACATATAACTTAATATTTCCTCAGTTAGTGAAGCAGTTCCTCATGAATTTCTTTATTTTTATTATCTTCTCATTTACAATTGGAATAGTTTTAATTGTTGCTCATCTTCAGCCAGTAGGGGGCAGTAGAAGAAAAGCCATGTTGGTGATGGTCCATGTGACGCATCAGCAAACATTCAGAACATCTTCATGAACATTTACAACATTTATTTTCTCAGGCATCTGAAAATCCTCAAATTCAATAAAAATATTTAAAGTTTGATTCCATCTGATTCCCATGGAGGAGAAGCTGTGATAGAAACATAGAGTCCATCAGGCTGTGATGTTCGGTACCTCGCTCAGCAGGCTGCTGGCGTTCCGGGCCGCCAGGAATCCTGGAGTCTGATCCGCTTCCAGCAAAGCTTTGCCCTTCACCTGCTCCTCAAAGTCCCTGCGGTATTCCCTCTGAAACACAAACATTCCCTCTGAAACACAAAACATTCCCTCTGAAATACAAAACATTCCCTCTGAAACACAAACATTCCCTCTGAAACACAAAACATTCCCTCTGAAACACAAAACATTCCCTCTGAAACACAAACATTCCCTCTGAAACACAAAACATTCCCTCTGAAACACAAACATTCCCTCTGAAACACAAAACATTCCCTCTG
>CAEGAF010032023.1:0-14010 GCA_903067075.1 Micropoecilia bifurca | reverse complement strand
TTGACATTCTTTATGTCAACAAAGTAGCTTTAGACATTTATCCGGGAGCTTCGGCTAGAGTTACCAAGGGACCAGCACCTATACATTTAAACTTTAGTTACCAAGGGACCAGCACCTATACATTTAAAGAGTTACCAAGGGACTAGCACCTATACATTTAAACTTTAGTTACCAAGGGACCAGCAGCAGCTATACATTTAAAGCCGTGGGTGTCGGTGGAAGAGAGACAGAGGCTGCGGTGGCAGCGTGTCGGTTGGTCTGTGCCAACCAGAAAGCAGTTGGGCACAATTTCGCAACACCAAAACCGTGAGTGAAACAATGACTAGTGCAGACTGCTAAATAAAGTACTGGGGACCAATTTTTTTATTATTAGACATCCATATTTATGGTGAACGGAACAAATCATGTCCCGTTCAATGCCGGACGGGTGGCACCATAACTGTGGCGTCTATTCTATGCGCCTTATAATGCGGTGCGCCTTATATATGGAAAAAGTTTTAGAATAGACCATTCATTGAAGGTGTACCTTATAATCCGGTGCGCCTTATAGTGCGGAAAATACGGTACTTCTCTGGACGATTTCTCTGCCTTTTTCTGCAACAATACACTGGATAGCAGTACGTTATGAGACGTTAATTAAAATACATCCAAAGGTGTGCTCTCAAATTACGACAAACACCGTTGAGTCAACCTATTACAAGCTTATAAAGCGGCGACATCCCCTGTAAACTGGGCCTCATTTCAAGAGTTAGTGGGCTAAGTGAATGGTAACTTCTAAGAAAACAGCAAATGATGCTCTAAAATAATTTAAAATAATTCTCCCTCACCTTCCTTTTGGAAGGTGAGGGAGAAAGTTTGAATCTTTTTATCCAGTGTACGTAAACATCTGGAATCAACTGTAAATGAATTTATCTGGATCTGAGTGCATGTGTCTGTGCACAAACTTAACCCCAACCCCTCCCCTCCCCTCCCGCACCAATCCTTCCCTCTCGTCGAAGAGATTTACTGCAAAGGAGGCCTGTGAGAGAGTACACACGCTCTGCCCAGTCTCCGTTCAGCACCCTGACAATTACTGCTATATATACCACTCCAAATGAGAGCCATGAACCAGCGTGATTATAGGGTGGAGCAGGAGCGAAGAAGGAGAAGGGGGTTGAACAAAAAAAAAAAAAAAGGGAGGCGAAGCAAAGAGAAAGGTGGAGGCAGAAAGAGAGGGCAAAAAAGGGCAACTCGCATTACTATTGGAAATGCCTGAAAGTTCATGTAATATGTGGGGCTTTTATAAATTACAGTGCTCTTCACAAGCGGTGCTTCAGCAAGAATCACGTTTTTTTTTTTAATATATATATATGGAAGCAGGAGAGAATAGATGAAAGAGATAAAAAGAGTTCTGCACGTTTTTTTTTTTTAATTTTTTTTTTTATGTGGAATAACTAAAGACTGGTCTCTGTCAGCAGACTTCTCAGTGAACTACACCGCATCGCTTTTAATACTGAGCTGGAAAAACTGAACTGGTTACAAGGATATTTTTTTGGATGCAGAACTGCTGCCCTCTTCTGGAAAATTGACAATCTCTACTTGAAATAGAGTTTCCCGATGATTGTAAAAAAAAAATAAAAAATGTTTGAATTACTGAGGCTTATATCTCTTTTCTTTTTTCTTTGTAAACTGTTAATAACGGGATCTGACAGCTGTAACATAACAAGATCAGACATGTTTTCCGATGCCTGACGATATAATGGTGACATAAGAATGACATGTTTGACAGAGACACCCTCACAGGTTAGGAGGCTTTCCCTGACAATAAAATCTCCATACCACTTATCCATCTCTTGCTTTCCTCGTGGCTCTTTAACTCTGAACCTGTCACTTTGTTCTGAGTGACAGACAGCCTGCTGTCAGAGGCAGGGCTGCCCCGAGAGGTCACAATATGCTGCTTTCAGAGAGGCAGAGCCTGGCTACCCGACACCAAGTATAAATTTCAAAAATCTGACAGGTGATTGGAGCTGGAGATGTTTACCAAACAGATCAGTCCATCGTTACTGAAAATGTGTGAAATTCTTGAGCACTGGAAGGCTTTTGAGGCACGATGCCCCCAGCTCCGTCTCTGTGCAGAAAGTGGTAAAATCCAACCGGGATGGATCAGCTTTCATCGTACAGAAACCCATGCTCTGCTTCACTTCAGCAGCTTGTATAATTGGAAGCGTTTTGCCATGAAGATAGAGTCACAGTGGCATATCAATGGGCGCATACTCCAAGGGCATGCAGATAAGAGGAGGCTGCCTCTCTTAACTGGTCGTGACCATGATGGGGTCAATGGCCCTACCAAAAGACGGGGGACGCTGTGAGTGTTGACTCACATACAAATAGTTAGTCTGTCAGTGGTGTGGATCCCTTGTGATGTAAGTCGCTTTCAGTGATCTTAATCATCAATATCAACATGGAACTATTTGAAAGCCTCGCCTCATTGTGCATGCGTCTTTGCAGCAAATAATCCCCACAGTAAAGCAACCGAGTAATGAGGTTTAGGAGAGTGTTGTACTTTAGCAACATGCTGCAAGACTGTAAATTATCGCGTCATCAGTGACCTGTTCTGTTTCTTTACCGCTTTCGGCTTTCACGCTACTAAACACTGAAAGATTAAAATAGATGTCATCTTAAATTCTGATATTGCAGTGAAGCTGTAATGCATTACACTTGCATACTTGTGTCATATTTTTTTCTCTTTTTGCCCATACATTGATGATTGTGTCAGAAAAACCTTTAAACCAAGCACACGGGCAAAATCTGTCGCTTGTTCTGGCCAATTTTCCTGTTTTATTTTCTTTTTCTTTTTTTGATGCTATTGTGATGTAAAAATATTTCTTTAATTGAAACTTAAAGAAGAATGAGATTCCTAATGAATCAGTATCAGGGCGGATATCTGTGACGTCCTTATTCTCTGGAGAAATGTGACAAAAATCTCATTTCTGCAACAATGAACCACGTTCTTTAAATGCAGACATTTCATACAACTACATAAAGATGATGTACATCCAAAAACTGCAGTTGAAAGAGCCAGGTAAACTATTTTAAGGAAAAAAAATTATTTCACCGTGGGAGATTTCTGCAGTGCATGAGGGGTTCATCTCCTAAACATGTTGTCAGGCTTAAACTACTACTTTGGGGGGAAACCATGAGAGGTATTAAAAGGATGTATTCAACAATATATAGAGAAATATTAAATCCACTTTTCTCTATCCATTGCAATAGCAGGGTAATGCTTTGATTGACCACTGCATAGGACTTTTGCACAGTCATCAAAAAACGGTCAGTTACCTTTGTCATGCCCATTTGATCTGTCTCGCAATGCATCCTCCATTACCCTCCTGCTCCCTGTCCAGCAACAGTTTCAGCCTCCTCTCTGAGAGATGTGGGGGATGGAGTCACTACCTCCGCACAAATAAAACTGCGTGCCAAGCTGCATAAACCCCCACATCCTTATCACCTTCCAGACTTGAGACATTTTATGAGAAGGAACTGTCAGACGCCAACAAGAAGAAGAGACATGCTTTACGCACTGCTGCATCACCAACACTGCTGTTTACTAGACACCGTTATTATTTCACTGCATGTACACTATAAAAGGTCACAATTCAGACTTTTTGTTTATCGTATCTCACTGCAAAGCTATAAATGTAAAGCCTATGTTTAAACCCCACGTGTGTGCTTTGGTTATTTAAATGTGTGGTTTTAAAAAACAAGATAAAAAATACAAAAATTCTGGTTTGTGTACAAGGCCAGGTGGAGGAGGATGACCTGCTGTGAGCACATAACATGCTCTCTCGACTCTCTTAAAGTTTCTATACACACCGATTCTTACTGCATCGGGCCCCACGGCTTCTGAAATAAGCATTTATGCTTACAGAGGGAAAAATGACTCAACACTGTGTGCCTGGAATGCGAGCATCGTTCCACGTTTACAAGAAAAGGAAAATAATGTACAAGTAGTTTATATTAAAAGCCATAACCAGCAGAATATGTGACACTATTTAGTTCCCCCATGCAGCGTGCTTCCTGGTCTTGGTAGCCTTTGGTTTTCAATGAGTCATTGAGGTAAACATGTATTCTTAATTTTTTTGCTACATTTTGTTATATTATGACCATTAACTTCAGTGTGTTTTATTGGGATTTGATATGACAGATGGGCTGTGAAAGGTAAGGTTATACCAAAGCTTCCAAATCCTCGTATAAGGATCTGTATGCTGTAGCATATCTTTGTATTCAGTTCTCCAAGATTTAATACTTTGTGGAACAACCTTTTACAGCAGCTACAGCTGAGAGCCTTTTAGGGTGTGTTTTTCCCACCTTTGCAAATCCAGAGATTTTTTCCCCCCATTCCTCTTACCTGTCCCTGATGAACAGAAGTATTCTTACAGCCTGACTCTGCCACTACCCACAGAGTGTTAGTTTCATGTCAGGCAGGCTGTTTGCATTCTTCCATGTTTTCTCCGTCTCTTCATGACTTGTGACAAACTCCAAACTGGACTTTGGCTTCCATTCATCAGTGGTTTTCTTCTTGCCCCTTTTATATAAGGGATTATACTGAATCATTTGTGAAGTGCATATTAACTTGTTAGTAGATTTTCCCCTCTGAGCTGCCGATTGATTGCACTGGATTTTACTTGGAACCGTCAAAGCAAAGAGGAATAAACAAAAAGTGATCATCAGACCTTTCACATCGTTAATCGGAAACCATGAATCCATTTCCTTTCACTTCAGATTTGTGCATCGTTTTGTGTCGATCTATCATATGAAATCTGAATAATGTACATCAACATTTGACAAAATGTTTAGAGTTGAATTTATACCTCTGCAATGAACTGATTGCTCACTTCTTCTGTTATTACTTTCTAGCTCTATAATATCATATCTAATGAAAGCAATAAAAAAACCTAAGACCAAACAAGATATGTTTCTCTTTTCAGCATGCATCCACTGTTGGGTGAATAAACCTTTATTAATTTGTGCTACATTGCTTTGGGTTGCACTCAGCTACAGAATTACTATATGCAAAATCCCATTATCATTCTTTGGCTTTGGCCTCTTGTGGGTTCTGTTGCAGTAACTTAATTTTGCTCCACTAATCATAATAATTATATATACTACACTGGCCTTTGTAATTACCGTGGAGTACATGCTACTATCCTTTAATGGGCGCTTAAATAAACAGATTTCAGACCCTTAGGAGGAAACCTAATTTATGACCTCCGTAGGAGATCAATCAGATGATGGTGGAGGGTTGAGTTCCATAATTAATACAGAATGCAGCAAGAGTTTGAACCTGGCCCTTCCTTTGTTTTCACTTCTGCTTTCCTTTTCATCCCCACATCCCTCCCTCTCTCCAGCGCCTTCGCCACATTATTTATCTGCACTGTCATACCATTGTTGTGATTATGGATGTCATGCAGTCGTAAAGCGCACCACGATCAATAGGCCTGAAATTAAACCAAAAAATGAATTTCCGCAGTGTCGGCCACATGCACTCCTGGGCAGGAATTACCTTGGAGGAGAATGGCTGATTACCCCATTGAGGAGACAGCGACAGAAGCACAGGAGGAGGGATTGTTTGCTGACTGAGGGTTGCAGTAAGTCCAGTTTCAGCTGCTGCGTTGTAGAGCACCAGACGCGTGTTCAAAATATCTGATCAAATCATAAAACGGCACCTAAAATAATGCCTTTGATTTTTGCTTTGCAATATTACAGACTTTTTTTAAAAATGTTAAAGTAGATTCAACTCAAGTGTCAGTGCCATGCACAGGCGCTGACACTGCCTACTCTCAATTTGTTTACCTTTTTTTTTTAGAACTTTGAATTCTTTCTTCTTCTAATCTAAGAGGGATTTGAGCCTGAAACCCGACTTACTATCTCTGAAAGCCCTGCAACTCTGTACACCACTAAATGAACCAAAAGGATTTCTCCATGAAGAGATTCCGCAGTCCCGTTCCTCAGACTCCAGATCACCCTGAGATAAACCCTGCTTTAGATGGGGGCAACATCTCATTCAAATATCATAAACCTTCGACGGTTCGCTGTGTCCCTTGTCCACACATGATAGGGGGAGCCAGGGGAATCAGGGTTTGTTACCAGAAAGGCAGAGAAACGACTTCCACATCCAAGGAAGGCAGCAAGTAATAACTCTTGACTTGGGGTGATAGTGATTAAAAGTAACAGTACCAGAGTCTTTTGAGGGTCTGAAAAATGGAATGAGTACACTTTAAATCTTTAAATCAGGATGCATATTAAAGCACATCTGGTGCCAACAGTCACAGCATTTCCAGATCCAATAATAAATCTTAAAGTTGCTGCAGATCCAAGCTCAAGATCCAGCTGATCATCCATCAAGAGGCAAGCTGAGCAAGTTGTTTTGATTAATTTAGTTTCAAAAAATACATAATCTCGCCCGGAACGTTAGCTGGAGAGGCACCAGCATCCCTCCTGACCCCACTAAGGGACAAGGGTGTCAAGAAAATTGATGGATGGATGGAAAAGTACATAAAAGAACGTTGCTTTTAAGTCATAAAAAAAACAAAAAACATTTGCACTTTTGTGACTAGGGGCCCATCTGATTGAGAACGAACTAGGTCCAAATTGTGGGGCTCAGAGCTCAGAAAGTCCTTAGTGAAAAGCGGTTCTTAGACATAAAAACTGTGGGATCAGGGCAGTGCATAGCCACTGTTTTCTTTGCATCAATCAAAAGAAATTATTGCATTTTGAGAACTAGAGTGGTTTAATATTCAGAGCTTTGGACCACAGTTTTTTTTTTGTTTTGTTTAAATGGGGATCAGCATAAATAGACACCGTATTCTCCATCCACACTGATCACCTTCAGCTTCTCTTCAATAAACGTTGTGGTCAAATAATAGCAACAGCTTAAAATTAATAATCTTAAACCTGTCTCTCTTGCAATGTCCGCTCGACATGTTCGCTGTTTTCCTTCACTTGTTTCTCCTCTCCTTCATTTAAAATCGATTTGCTATTTAACCCGAAGTATCGGATGGGGGAGGCTGACAGGGGCTGAGGTGGATGCAGCCATATGACAGGCTTCTTCATCTCCAAACAGGAAGTTTGGTTTACATCAGCCCAAGGGCGGGAACTGTCATCGGGAGACCAGAGTGCTAATGGGCTCGATTAATGCCTCCATCTCCTCCTCTTCATTCTGAACCAAGTGGGAAAAAGGGTGAGGTCACACATGTGATGTCGCGTTAGAGTTTCCTTCATCGGGTCGTCATTAAAGTTTGGAGACTTTGGGGGAGCTAACAAAGAAATTGCCCCGGAGACATTAAAAGAAAAATCATAATTAACGTTTTTAACTTTGCTTATGCAACACTGTTGAGTAAGAAAGTTGTTTCTTTGCTTTCACGTCGTGCAGCGTGTCAAGACAGATTTAGTTCACCTCTCCTCCGAAGAGCTCGGTGCAGGGCATTAACCAACCTTTGGTTTTCAAATCAATTTGACAAATCCTCTGAAAATTGTACAACTGTCTTAGAGCAAATAATGGCCTGACAATCTGCATTACGGGAGAGGAGAAAGACGTGAGGCTGACATCTGTGTCCTGTGGCTTCTGGGTTTACACAGAAACATCATGTTCTGTCACTCGGGGACTTCCAGCAAAGACATCATTCGACATGTTTGCTTATACGTTTTTAAATTGGATGTTAATTCTATTATAGCTTCATGCAATAATAGAATGCTGCAAATTCCAGATTCGCAGCATGTCAAAAATGATTTGACTGTTCCCTAACTTTAAGATATATTTTTTAATGTAATTAAATCTTTTTCGTTTTACACCGAAAATACCTTCTGCTGCACAGCTGTAACGGATGTTTTATGTGCATCTGTAAAATTTTATGTTGTTTCAGCTTTTCACCTGTCATTCCATCCTTTATCTGCAGCCTTTGCCATTCCCTCAACTTCCCCTGCACTCAATCTCTCTCTCTTTCGCATCTTTGTGAGCATCACGGTGACTAGACTCATTTTCAGCTATTTATTTGGTTTATTTCCTGAGATCAGCTATAAAGAACAAACACTATTAAGCCAGCCAATCAATAAGAGGGCATCAATGTGCTTATCCCGGCTTGCAAAAAAAGATTTATATCTTCCGCCCGAGCAACATAAATCATATATTCATACATTAAATTAAAAATGTGATTGATAGCAAAGCACCCGGTGTGTTTAAAAGCCTGTGACACAAAGCAAAGCAAATGTTAGTTAGAAACTACAGAGGATAAAGAGAACGGATGTCATTGTTTTTTAGGACAGTTTAATGGGAGATCTCTGTGCTCAGCAGTAGAAAGGGAAAAGGGACGCTTTGTCAAACTGCTGTCACGGAAACAGCCCTAGTATATTTAAAACCAGATATTTCCATTCTAAAAAAGATACATTTTTTTCACAGTCTGAAACTGAACATGACTAAACATTTGCTGTTAATGAAACTTCTTTTTTAGCTCAGTGAAAATTACCAAAGGAGGCGCTTCCTTGTATTTTAAGGCATCATCTTGTGTGACATCACGGGAATATAAGATGAAATCCATCAAGCTCTAAGAAATAGCACTGTGAACCTGTGCAAATCTGGTTCATCCTTGATGTTAATTGCGCTTAAACAATTATCTGCACCAGTATTCCCTGCTATTCTATTCTGGTAGGAGAAATGTTCTTTTAACTACAAATAAATGCTATTTTGGGGAGAAATGTGTGCATCAACCACAGAGCACAAACAAAAGCACTTGTAAAGATGTTGGCTGAACATAGTGTCATTGTCCACAGAGAAAACAATCCTGTATATAAACATGGCCTGAAATACCGCTCAGTGATGAAGAAGCAATTACTACAAAGCAACATAAAAAGCCAACAAATTACAGTGTGCAAATGCACTCAGAGACAAAGACCTTACTTTGTGGGGACATGCCCTGTGATTTGATGAAACCAAAACAGAGGTGTTTATTGACAGTGACCCCTCTTCTAATTGGAGGAAAAGGGAGGAAGCTTACAAACCAAAGTACACGACTGCTGTTGTGAAATACATGCTATTTTGTGGGGTTTTTGCTTACAGGTGCATCTCATAAACAGAGGTAATTTAATTAGAAAAGAAAAAGTTATTGTGGGAACATTGAATCAACAACTGGCAGAATGGGCCAAAATTCAAGAAGCTATTGTGAGAAGATGAAATGTGTAATGCAGGTCAGACAGTTTAAAGGACAATGCTACCAAACACAAAACAAATCAGTGTATTAAACTTCTGTTTTCTTACACAGTTTTACTCATATTAAGTAACATTTTCACTTTTATTGCACATCTGTTTTTGTGCATTGTTTTTATTTGTTTTTTATGTCTATATTTTAAAATAATATTTTGCCATTTTAATGCAAATGCATAAAAATGCACATTAAAAAACTGTTTTAAATTTAAGTAATCAGAAACATAAATTCAGTCTTATAACAGAAAATCTTATTACCAGAGAAATAAGAGCAGAAAGAAGTCTACATCCAGGAGGCTTTTCGAGCAGAGGGGCAACCCGTGTCTACGTGTTGGGCTTGTCATTCTTTGAGGTGAACCGACTGTGGAGAAACAGGTTCATTTACAAAGTGACACTTAATGGGATATATACAGATTGTGCGCTGCATTACAGGGCCCGACGGGGTATGGGTGTGTTCTTGAGGAGAGAGACAGAAATATATGGCAACATCCATCAGAGGCTCGATGGAAGAAGAAAAGATGCAGGAACGGAGAGGGAACGAGGGCTCAGTGTTGGGGGGCTGCCAAGGACATTTAAGAGAGCTGTCAAGGGAAGCTGATCTATGAAGGACCCTAGCGAAACCTATAGCCCATTGTGCCTATGTGTGTGTGTGGATGTGTGTAAAAGAGCAGTGAAAAGACATGAGTGCAGTGGCACTAATACATGAAGTAACACATGCACCTACACCCTGGAGGTTCAAGTAAGTGTGAGTCCATCCACACAGAAAATCAAATGATTTCAATTTCAGCATGAGATGAAACAAAGAATTTAAAAAACATAGTGAGAGAGTAAACAACAAGGGACGAACTGCTCAACCACAAAAACAGAGTGTCTCCGAGGGGGTGAGGGGGAAAGATAATTATGAAAATAACTTAGAGTTTAGTTTTCTGTAGCATAGTACATGACAGGTTATTACACTAACCAACCAACTTAATACATATATCTTAAAATATTACAAGTAGAAGAAAAATGTTATGAAATAATTAGAAGACTGTGAAACAACATTTGGTCCAAGCTTTAACTTCCTGGCTGATGACCTCAATATGTTGCTTCACATGATGCTTTACCCAAGTTTCGAAGGTAAACTATTCTTCCCAGTAGGGATGATAGTCTCAGGCTTCAATTTTCCCGGCAAATATAGAGTGAGGATTTTTCTTATGACTAAACATACAAATGTTAGTTTTTTTTTCAGACCACAGGGCATGTCTTTGATCAACTAAACTGCAAACGTAAAGTGTAATTGGCCTTTTATTGTTGCTTTTGGATTAATGGCTTCTTCCCTCTGAGTGCCTTGTCAGTCTTTGTTAGTTAAGGACTTGTTCCATGGAGGACAGTGACACTATTAAACCAGCTTCACGTAACATTTTCACAAGGTCTTTTGCTTTTATTTTGACGGTTACATTTCGCAGAACAAAAATGTTTAAGTCTAAGACACAGAATCCATCTTCTTCTCAATGGTATAATGGCTGGATATTTGCACAGGTTATATTCCAACACATTTGCATGATCTTTTTCAGTTTCAGTTACAAAAGTTGTTGCTTTTCTTGTTTTAAAATGATACAAGTGTCTTAAATAAATAAAAACTGGCGACCTAATTACATTTTTGAACATCACCCTGAATACCTGATCCCTATAGTGACAAATTTATGGTGGTGGCACCATCATGATGTGGGGGTTATCCTCAGCAGGAGGAGACAAGCTGGAGTACATGAGAACCCCACAAGGTTTAGAAGCACCTTAACACAGTTTAGTTGGTTCTGACTGACACTTTATTGGGTCTCAGCATAGTTAGTTAAAAGCACATGGTATTGGTTCACTGCCAACCACTTCAGGCTTCACTAGAAGTTTAATTTTTTTTTCATCTTGAGTAGTTTTTGTTTTGAGTAAAGATTAGTGTTTTTGCTTTGTATTTAATGATGTTGATTAGCTCTTATTTTCACAGAAAATAAAGCCAATAAAGTAAAATAAAGCCATTAGTAACCAGAGGAGTAAATATAATGTAAGGGAGGTAGTACTGGGACTATTGTTAAAGCTTAATAATATGAGAGAATGGTTCATCACAGTGCTTTAAATCTACACCAATCAATAATTTGAATACATTTTTTACATTTTGTAAAAGCCTTTTCCAGTTTCTTCCCCTAAAGCTCTCAAACCTTGTCACAGTTGCTTACTGAAGCGGTGTGTCTAAGATGGTGGGGGGGGGAGCGGGAGACGGAGGAGGGCATTACGCTGATAATAAGTCACAGTGAGTTGGGGTGAGGTGGTGAAGAACGCTCCATATGATAGAAGAGTTTCCAACCTGCTACAACATGATGTCCTAGGTTCATCCCAGTGTGTCCCAGGGAGAGAAAGACAATTCACTCTCTGGCTCAAAGTCATACTACGCCCTGTCACTGGCTTCAGCTGAGTGCTGACTGATTTCTTGTCCCCTCCTCATAAATAAGCACCAGTCTTCAGAGTGAGAGACTGTAGATCAGGGTGTAAATAGCCAAAGGTACCATACACTTAAGAATAATGCCCACCTAGAGAATTGTCTATTTGTCTAACCTCCCACATCACAACGAATGTAAATTACACAAAAGGAGGAAACCGAAAGAAAAGCCGTTTCTCATCGGTCTTTAAGTTGATTTTTATTACCTGGGGTTTATGAGCAAAACTCACAGCGGGATAGAAGCCTAATGCATCCTGTCCCTGACTCCCTATATTTGCATTGTTGGTGTCAAAGCCACCTGCCTGCAGTTTAATGCTGGCGCATCACAGACAATAACATTAAAGACAGGAGTGCACTGTTTTATGACTTCAGCACTTTCACTTTTGAAGTCTTCCGGCACCAGTGAGTTTAAATTATGGTGGTAGACGACCTTGGGGAAGCGAACATCTCATTCCACCATGGCTGTACGCAACCACACACACACACGCAGACGCAGATGCGCACACACACTTTTTTTTTTTATTGGGGTTCTCTTCTTCAGAAGACTGAACTCACTGGGGCATGACACAAGAATTATACATCTGACAGCTGTAAACCTGCAAACTTCTCTCACCACTTATATGAGGGAGAACACTAACTTTTCGCTCATTATCCTGAGAGACAGAGTCAGTTCAGATCTGACTATTATTGCTGTTGATGTTTTTAATATCCTTTATGCAAATGGTGGGGGGTGGGGGGTGGGGGGTGGCATTGCTTTGTCCATTATTTTATTACACATACCTACAACAGCTGTCTCCCTTTACAAAACAATAAACAGCCTATTTAAGGACTCGCTGTTTTATTCTACAGTAAGCATTTAGCTGCGTTAATTGCTTTCCTTCGCTTCAGTTAGACTGCTAAAGCAAACAGAAAATGCAGTTTTAATCAATATTTAGATTTGACTATTTACAGATGAAAATAAGCATTTTGCGTTCATGCACTAATGAAAATCTATTCTTGTTAGGTTTTAAACTATGTTGTTAATTTATTCTCAAGCTAAGTGAACGGAGTGCTCTGTCTGAATGCTGAACTGTGCAAAACTGTTCATACCCACAACTGTACTATTTTACAAAGATTTTCATCAATATAAATCAGCTATGACTGAAACAATGGAGAGAAAAGCAGAAATTTCGCTTTTTTAAATTAATAAAATCTCAAAAGTATAGCATACGTTTCTTTTCAGTTTCTATGTCAACACTTTTTAGAAACACCTGTTGCTACTAAGGGTTGAAAGTATTTCCAAAAATGTCAGCGACATGGTCTTGGTACATGTAGAGACCAAACCTTTTGCCTTTTATTCTGTTTTGTTTTTGTTTTGTTTTTAAACTCAGTCAAATTGAATGGAGAGCATCTGTGAAAAGCTGTTTTGAAATTGTCCCACAGATTCTAAATTTGATTTAAGTGCAGTCAATGGTACTTGACTGTACCATTCTAACAACTGTTACAGTTTCATCTAAATCTGTATGTATTGAATGTCAAGCTGTAGATTTAAAGTAAAGGTGTTGCTGGATCACTTTCCATTTCTCAGTTTTTTTCCCCTGACGTCTTCACAGCATAATGCTGCCACCACCACATGTAGATGTAAAAATGTGATATACAGTGTTAGGCAGCGAAGTTTATCCATCTAAGTCAGAGTGTCCAGTTTTGTTTCGTTATAACAAAAGCACTTTCTCTCAGCTTTGCTGAATCTTCTTTGGTTAACTTTGAATGGGATTTTACTTTTGCTCAACAGTAGCGTTCATTTTACCATGCTTTCCAAAATTTGAGCAGCAGTTGATAGGTTGAACCACTGTCTGGAATCTTGAAATTCTTTATAATGGTCTCCAAGTCAGGTGTGTCAGGTGTGTTCAGTTATCGTATTGCCCTTTTCCAATGAAAGATTGAACTTTTCTCCCTAAGATTTTCAAAGTTAGTTGCTCAGGTGGACAACATTAATTTGTTTATTTATTTATTTCCAATAGTCAAAAAGTAAAAACTGAAAAAATGTAAACAAATTAGCATGCCCAATTGACTTGCTATTTTACATTATCTGTTCAAAAAGGAGGAGGTAGAAGATATAAGGTCTTATTGAAATTAATATGGGATAACTGATTTTTACAGGATTTTATTTATATGTATCAGAGTCGAAGGGGCTAAACATGCAGGGCATTCTTTTTACTGTAAGACCTTTAAAAAATATATATATATATCTATATATATATATATATATATATATATATATATATATATATATATTCAACGATTGCATTGCAATTAAAATATGCAA
>CAEGAF010032019.1:0-18807 GCA_903067075.1 Micropoecilia bifurca | reverse complement strand
TTATTATTAGACATCCATATTTGTAGTGAACGGAACAAATCATGTCCCGTTCAATACCGGACGGGTGGCAAAATAACTATGGTGTCTATTCTATGCGCCTTATAATGCGGTGCACCTTATATATGAAAAAAGTTTTAAAATAAGCCGTTCATTGAAGGTGCGCTTTATAATCCAGTGCGCCTTATAGTGCAGAAAATACGGTATGCAAAAAAAAAAATGTCACATAGTGAAACGCAGGTGTTTATAAAATTACAATACAAACATTAACTCATACTATATTTAAAATAATAAGCAACATTTATCATTTTATGAAAAACACAATTTAGGTAACACTTTATTTGAAAGTGTTATCTAAGACTGACATGACACTGTCATTTTAAACAGGACGTAAAACTCGTCATGAACATGAAGGAGTCTTTACAACTGCTGTCATGAAGTGTCATTCACTATATGATGGCATTTTAATGCAAATATGCATTAAAAATGTATCACAGGTGTCAAATTTGCATTATTTGATAATGACACTTAAAAGAAAAGATACAGTAAAAACTTGCATCAAAAGTTCTTTAAACGTGCCAACTTTGCATCAGAGGTAGAGCTGGATGTAAACAATGGATGAAGCAAGAAGTGCCTAGTATGAAAATAAATTATGAATGAATTCAGCGTCAGTGAAGCGCATCACATTGTGGTTCCACCACTCCTGGTCGTAAACCGTTCACACAAGAGTCTGATTTAATTAACACATACAGCCACACACACACAAAAAATTAAATTAAATAAATTGGAATATTGTATCAAGACCTGCTGTGCGATCGAAGCCTTACTCTCAACACGAGAACCAGGAAGCATCAAGGACAGGTAAAAGAGAAAAAAAAAACATTTCTTTCACACAATTACCTTAGTATTCTTAACATCCATCGTATTTAACCCAAAAAAATGTGCGGTACATTAACATGGGTCTTGTATAAGGAAGGTGAATGCTGCTGTGAAGAGGCGCAGGCTGACACAGAGCTGAACAAGTGTGGCCACAGAAACCCACATCAACACACACAGACAAAAACCACCCATGTAATTCAGCTGATAAATGAATAAAAGCTTTAGCTGTCCTCCCAATTACCATCTGTTTATTTCAAAACATGATATGCCAATTTGAAATACAACAGGAGAAAATATCAGCTGAAATATTTATTCTGTGGCAGTGGTGACGGCTCACCTTTAAAGTGCAAATCAGGTGGAGGTGCAACCTAAAAGACTTGCAGCTGTAATTACAGTGAAAAGTGGATTTAAAAAGGTTTTCCCCACCACTTCATAGTTAAAGCTGAAGGCAACTTTTACAAAAAAAATGTTTTTATATAGATTTGTTAAAACTGCAGTAGAATATGAGACGTGTATGTGCTGCTCAAACCCTCTACCACAATACAACCTGTCATGAACAGACTAGCTAGCATAGCTGCTGCTGATGGCAGAACACTTTTCTTGGAACAATAATTTGTTTCTCTGTCATTAGCGTATTTAGTAGCATGCACACAAGGTTGATTGACAGCGCCAAGACCCTCCTCCTGGCTCTGATTGGTTGTTTTTAACTGGAAGTAGCGCATTTCTTCAGTAGTAACACTGAAGCAATGCGATCTTTTCACAGATCGCCCTTCGTATCATATTATCAAGACATGGTGACGGATTTAACAAATGAGAAAAAAAAACATTTCTGTAAACGTTTCATCCTGCAGATTTAAGTACTACTTTGTGCTTGTGTGTAAAATAAAATGTCAAACAATACTTTGCTACTTGTGGCTATATCACAGAAAAAAGGTGGAAAAGTTCAAGAGTCATAAAGACCAGACAAGATATCATTGTGGATTAAGATTCTAACAAATATACATAAAGTCGAGAAATTAAATTCTCCAACATGTGCATGTATTAGTGAGATAAAGAAGTCATTTTATGGCTCTTACATGCTAGATTACAGACGATTCCCCAGACACAGCCATGTTTTTCCAGAGCCATGCCAGCATGCCAACACAGCAGCCCAGTGACACCACTTAAGCACATGGTTTATTCATGCTCACTCTCTCTTGGTCCCTCTCAAATGCACTTAAAGCTGTGTCAAGCTGCTGACTTCTAATTGGGCTCAAAACAGATCAACAGATGCATCTTCCATCAAATCAATTGTGAACAGAGCAGCGTTGCTTATGCATCTGGGATTCATCTCAACAGATATCACCCCGGACAGAAAAGTAATTTAAAAAAAGCACCTCAATAAAAGCTGTAAAACATAAAAAGGTAGTTAGTCCACACTAGAAAAAAGTCTTAATGTTAGATAAAAAAATTATAACAATAATCACAGTTTAATGCCTCAGAGAGGGACCAGACCTTGGGGAACACGTTTGCTTTTCTGTTTTCTGCTTCATTGAATACAAAGTGGGAGAGGCCTTGTGAACAAGCCTTTGCATGATAATGCCAGGGCAAATCCATAAATAAAACTGAAGGATTTCTCCTCATAGGACAGAAAGACAGCCATGTTCTATCAGGCCGAGATCTTGTCCTTGGCTTCAAGTATGTTGTAACAAATGAATTTGTTCCTCCTGGTGCACTTTGTGGGCCAGGCTAATAAAAATATCCCCCTGTCAGTTGGCAGCATAAAGAGGAAAAGGTCTCACTGCAAATTAGGCAGACCACCTCAATGCCTTCCTTTCACCAACTCTCCCATCTCTCAGAGTTTTACTCCTATTATTTTTGCAGCCTGGGCTCGTTGGTTCAAGGCTGACTTCTCCTCATCGCCACCGAACAGGCGCACAGACATATCCCCAGCGGGCTGTCCTCTGTTCAGCATAAATCCCTTGTTGAATGTCTATGTCACCATGACTACATTATGATGAGAAACAGAGCTGGTGAGGAAAAGTCCCAGAAGCTAAAAATGTAAAGACTCAAGGACAAGGGATCGGTAGAGCAGAGGAGGAGAGAAGTGTCGCAGAGCCTTTCTGGTGCAAACAGCACACGGGCTGCAGCAAGTTCCCATTTATCCTCGGAGTGCATTGCTTGAGGCTTGAGGCAGGCAGACGCATATCTGTGCCTCTTACCGAGCATGCTAAGGCTCAAACATGCTCTAAACTTTAGTTTCCATTCATAGAAAATGTCTTGACCTACTAAAGACACAACCGTCACAGGGTTAAACACGTCCAGCTGTGCCTATCACTCCAAGACCACATTATGCATTCTAACACACATCAAACATCACCCTGGTATAATGAATTCAATTCAGCTCTTCTGTCATAATTTCCAAGGGTGCCACTGAGAACATAAATAGCAGAAGCACATGTTGTTTTTGATGCATTGTTCCACATCCTCAGGTAATGCCATAATTCATTCAAAAACAACAAAAAAAACAAAAAAGGCAAATTAGTCGTTTCAGCTGAAAATGTGTGACACAATGTAGTCTTTGGTATCATCAAGGCTGTGCTAACTGGTTGTCACAGGACGCACAATGCAATGAATTCACAAAGTCAGATATTGGCAAAATTAACTTTATTCCATGCATCATAGTTTATACCTCTAAATATCTTTATAACTGAAAATGACTTAAATATCGTCACTCTTGTTGAGTCACATCCTTCACTATTTCTTGTTATTTTCACATAAATACAAGACACTATGCTGATTTAATTTGCCCTCAATTTTTAAAATACGATGCCAAGATTTCATCTAAGAGTACATGGGCATAATATTCATTCGACATGGGCAGAGAGACTGGAACAGAATCAGTTCACTCTTCAGTGAAAAAGTTGTTACTGACAGAAGATTCAAGTTCAGTGCTTTGAAAATGTAACTTTCTCCCTTGCAGATTTTCCACTGATCTTGATTTCTTGTCACACTTCAAAGTATAAATCATTCATTTGTCAATTGTCTAAAGCCACTCAATCCTTATAGCGACGCCTGTTGGTTGCCAGTGTTGCTCTGCTGTCCTATAGCCTGACCAGGCTGCAAAGCAACAGTTCAACCATCTATGCTGCTGTGATTTTGTTATTGAAGAAATGAAACCTTTCCAGTTAAACTGGCTGGATATGAAGTAGTTGAGAGGCAACAAATGTCTGTCTTCAAGTCTTAAGCATCACTGGATAAATTATACTCTTCTTTACAGAATCGTTTACAGAACCAAAGGGGGGTGGCAACCCTTCATTTGGATATGACATACAGTGAAGAACTTTGTTGCGCTCCTCATGGAGGACCAATGTCAACAAGCACAGTTGTTATTAACTTGCTTATTTCTCGCTTATTTCTCAGATCAGAAATTGGGGAACAGTCTGTTGTCAACACTGTGTGCCTCATGCTCCTCCAGTAGCTGCTGCCTGGGTTTGTACCCCCATTTTAGCCGTCAATTCATAGTGGTTACGGTTTAGGACTACCTCCCCAGGTGGATGGGTGTAATACTATTGTGGACTTCATTCTCCATCCATGTTGGACATTTCAGATGATCATGAGGCGTAGTAAAGATGTATAGACTAAAGAAAAAAACAGATCCTCTGAGAAGGGAAAAAGATGTTTCTCGATTGTTTCTAATTTATTTCAGATCAGAGCATCAAGTGTTGGTTTTCCAGGTCTTTCAGCTTGTTAGCCAGGTTCCTTTTGAGTGCATTTTTATTATTCAGGTCTGGTAGTAATCAGGCCTGCATGTGGTTAGTGAAATTGAACAAAAGAAAATGCCATTAATCAATGTTAACTCGTGATTTAACAAAGAGGGCAATTGCTTTTTCCAAATAGAGCCGAGTTGCTTTGAATTGCTTTCTCTCCTTAATAAATATAATTACCATTTCAAAACTGCACTTTGTATGCTATCAGATTTTCTTTGTATGACTTTAAGAGTTGTTTGATGATCCGAGTTACTTGAGACAAAATACTTTCTCAGTGATGCATCTTCACTGTCAGGGAGGTTTTAAAAATGAAGTCCGAGGAAGAACAATAGCTGTAAGAGGGTGTTTAAAAGGAAACTACTGTTAAACACGTTTTCATCCAGGCAGCTCGTAAACTGTAACAGGGAGTGAGATGTAAAACAGACACTAAGCAGGATGAATGTGTTGCATCAAAGTTGCTGGGTTTTACTGTGTGTTGAACTTTCAATGGTTGTCCATTAATGAATGTGTTGCACTTAGAAATGTAAACTTTTAGGAAATCTCTGTTAAAGTCTGTATGTACTAGTGAATACAGACTGAATTCACACAGATTGACAGACTAAGGGTTGAGATAATTAATCCCAGATCATTAACATATAAAGATGAGAGTATAATTACTCTAATCACTGGCAGATTTGGATTAAAAATTAATTTCATCCAGTCAAAAGATTTGAATCTGATAAAAAAAAAAATCCCATTAAGATGATCTAAAATCGCAGTGCTGTAAACTATTTTTCCGTTTTAACAAGACTGTGTATATTATATTTTATATCATGTTATATCAGGAAGAAGATAGTGTTGGGATTAATAACCCGTTTAGAAAATAGTAGTTTGTTGTTTTTTTTGCTGCAACTAAGAAAAATCTCAAGCTGTGACAAATGTAGAACTCGCACAAGAACTGAAAATGAGCTGAAAAAGAATAAAATCTTCTGTTGTTTCCTCTTTCTGAAGACAAACAACATAAATGATCAATAGTCAAACATGAAAAGTTAATTCAACCTGACAGTTAGAAGTTGACAGAAAAGGATAGTTTGGCAAAGGAAAACTGTAAACTAATTGGATCTGTCAGAGACAAACACACACCCACAGAGGCGCACACACTTTGTTCCCGTCCGTCTGTTCTCCAGCGCTGCAGAGGTTGTGGAAGTGTTGGCAGACCGTGGGATCCGCAGATCAAAGAACAGCCCCACTGTTGAGGACTGCAGTCCCAAGGAACACAAGCCGCTATGGGCAAGAGCCAGCATCACATCCCCAGCTAATTAACCAAACCCCCTTTGACACCACGCTATTTGCATTCTTGATGTACAGCACTTGGAAAGTATCTGCTTCACATATTAAACAAGAAGCTTGTGGGTTTGTCTAAAAAGGCACCCCAGTGCTTTCAGCACAAATGCATTGGTAATCACTTTAAAACGCTGTGAGAACAACTACTGAGAGAAGGTTAATTACTCAAAAAAAAAAAAGAAGAAAGGTGAATTTAAAACTTAATTAAAACAAAAGACTTGTGCGAACTTGATTGCTCTTGACTCTGATACAGCCTGGCACATGCAGTGTGATTTGGAAGCTACCCACAGTCGAGGTACAACGAAGGACGGATAAGTCTCGAGAGCTCTGAAGTGTGGCCTTTCGATCTCACCACTCACTGGAGTGAAAGAGTGGCGTGAATTATGGATCAACCGGCCCTAAACGGCCATGTAGATCAGCGACGGGTTGTGTTTGGAGTCCTCAATAATTAATTACTTGTTTACTACTGAGTGGACCCAACTTCTTTTCTGTGTACCTTTGTGTCTGCAAACAAACACTGGCTGGCGTGTAGGGATGTGAGGACAGCAGCAGAAGAGCTTGCTGTGAAGTCCAACATCAGAAGGAAAGGTCAACAACGAGGCAACGGGGTGTGGTCAGGGATAGAGTTAAGCAGGGCCAGGGAATAAAGCAGTATCCCAAGATCTGAACATCTCACTGCTGAATCCATCAATAAAAATATAAGACAGGACCATGTATCTGAACTGGCAGACCAGGAAGGAGAGTTTTGGTCACAGAAGCAGCCAAAAGGTCTGTGGAAACTCTGGAGGAGTTGCAGAGAAAGCAGAAGGATCTATTAGTTATGCACCATTTAAATTTAGTCTTTATGGAAGAGGAGATCAAACAGAAAGTTGTTACAGAAGAGAAAGGTCAAGTAGTCATTTTGCAGTTTCCAAGCATTGTAGGAGACACAGAAGCTCTTCTGGTCACATTAGCTACTAAAATCTACTTGGTGAAACATGGTGGAGGAAACTATGTGCTATCTTTCACCTGGCACTGGGGCATAAGACTGCAAAAACACAAAATATCACCAAGTATTTTAGGTCTAGTTGCTAGTGCAAATATCTTAGTGCACTTGAAATAGGAAAAAACTTACTTACAAGTAACTTTTCTGCAACATGTAGGAACTTGTTTTAAGTCAGTAATTTCTTAATATTGAGGCAACTGTGCTAATTTCACTGGTAGATTATTTAACTTATAACATGGGGAAAATGTTTTGTTGTTATAAGTGAATTTATCTGCCACACCTGATGATCGAATCATAATCAGGTGCTAACATGACCCAGTCAAAGTTCAGGCCTAAACCCATTTGACATCTATTGCAAGACTTAGAAGTTGATGTCCATCCAGCTGGAGATATAAACCAAAAATGTATGAGCAAAAAATTCACTCTTTACATGTGTAAAAGTGATCTTTCTCCCTACCTAGCTCAAAAAGACTGAACTACAGAATAATATTAATAAAAGAAAATATCTGTCATTTTCCTTCCACTTCAAAATTATACACAATTTTGTGTCAGTGTATGCAAATAAAACACATTGAAGATTGTAGTCGTAAAGCGATAAAATGCAAAACAAAGGTTTGACAGGTAAGAGTACATTTGCAACGCACTGCATGTGAGCACAGTCTAAGGAGAAGCTGCAGGATTCTCTCAACACACGAACCACTTACTGCCAACAGAGTCCCCAGTGTGCTACAACAGAATGACGCCTGTACAGCATATTAATGAAGTTATCTGTGTCTGTCCACTGCATCCTACAAAAACTGTAAGGACATGTCTTCCTTACCCTGTGGCCATGTCTCCATGGATTCCCCAAAACAGCCAGCTAAGCAGACTGCATCAGGAGGGAGGATATGAGGCGGCTCCTCCCTCTACCCTGCAAGGAATAAAATGATGAATTGTGCTAAATCCTATTTGGCAACTCAAATAAAAAGAAAAAAAAGACAGATTAAGCTAGCAACGCAAAAGCCAGAAAAGAGCTGATGCAGCTGGAGCAGAGGAGGGCCCATTAGAGAGAGGCTCCTGTCTGTCTTTCTGTCCAACTGGGTGACACCCCCTTCCTTTAATGAGCTGTCTGAAGTGAAACAGGAGAAATACCAGCACAATAAATTACCAGGCTTATTTCTCCCCGTTTGTCTCCCCGTAGACATGGCTAAATAATCTTTCTATCTGGGGCCCACATCATCCACGACGAAACTCTGTCCAAGCACATGCTACAATCTGCAGGGCTATTTACATAACTACATTTGATTTTTCCAGCCAAATGGGTGACATGTTTTCTTCTACAGTTAATTAGATTCTGGAATTAGTTTTTCTAAAAGAAAAAAACAAAACAAAAAAGAGGTGCTTAGAATAGGAAATATTCCCATTTGGAAGTGACAAGATAAAATTGTGTATGGGGCTAATTGCGTGGCAGCAGTGGCAGAATTAGAGCTGGAGAGAAAATTTATTTATGCAGTTAGGAACTAATACTCTTTTCCAGCATGAGTCTATTTAGCATGCTCGCTGTGAAGCGCTCCCTCCGACATGGCGAACCTCATTAAGATAGAGCAAAGTAATTCACTCGAGGAAAATAGCTAATTCCTCATATCTGTCTTTTCTGCTCGAGATGTGAAGACAAATTGAAGTGAGGTGCAAAGGGTGCGGACAAGCGAAGACAGACCTTTATCCTGACGTATTTAATGCAGATTAAGGAGTCACTAAACCAATGTTGACATAATTAGAGAGCAAGCCGAGTTTTATTCAAGCCAACTCTTGACAAACTTGTCAAAAAACAAATGGACATCTACACTCACTTCCAAAAATAAAAACACCTCTTCAACTTTTTTATATTTCTTAAAGCAACAGCTTGTAACGTCTATGAATTTATCTTGTGATAAACCGACAGAGCTTATTGCAAAGTAGAATGAAAATATTGGAAAGTAATGCTGTATTGCACATGTAAAAACTGATACGTGCAGTATGCTTTTATACGCAGCTCTCATAAATCAGAGCCTTGCAGAACAACCTTTTGTTCCATCTCTTTGGGTTTTATCTCCAACTGATTTGCACATTTACCATTTCATTTTTTTTATGCTCCTCTAGGGAACAAACGTCCAGAAAACAGCTAAAAACACTGTGTTCCTTAATATCAAGGCTGAAAACTCACCCATTTAGAGTTGCCTTTGATTAATAGTAAGTGGAACTTTGTTCAGTCTGATGTGGATTCGGTTGATTATTCTGATTATGACATTTAACAAAATTATTTTTGACGTAATTTCTTTGACACTTGAGATAAGGTAGAACTAATTTACAAGTAACTTTTTAATCAAGATATATGAGCTTGTTTTAAGCAAATAATTCCTTAATATTGATTTTTAAAACAAACTAGTTCCACTGGTAAATTATTTCACTTAACTTTATAATAAATGAAATAATCTGCCAGGGAAATAAGCACTTTTTTAAAATCAGCATTGGGAATAATTGACTTCAAAACAAGCTCCTATATGTCACTGAAAGGTTAATTATGAAATAATTTAGTCTTACTTCATGTGTAGTTGGATATTTGCACTATAAAGTAAAAACAGTTAAGATTTTGTGTTTTTGCAGTGCAGCAAACTTTAGACAGGTCTTCTAATGACCGTCTTTCCACAATAACTTTCTTTCTGCCATTTTTTAGGGAAACGTTTGTTGAAAGAACGACTATTCACACACCTGCGCTGTAGATTCCTGCAGATCATCCAAACTCCACAGGCCTCCTGGCTGCTTTATTTGCCATTAAGCCATAATAACCCAAGCTTACTTTAACACTCCTCAACTTCATTCCTGGCCCGTCTTCTGTGTTATTTGATCTTCATGATGCCGACATTAAATTACACACAGGTGTACTTACTTACTCTATGGGCTATTGCTTACACAGGATTATATTTACGATACAATCTATTGAGATTTATAAAGGTTGTAGTGTAACAAAATGAGAAAAGGACCAATAGGAGGAGTAATGTTGTAGGGCACAGTTTGTATTCAGTCTATGCCCAACTAATGAACAGAGTTGAGCTCCTATCAAGCAAAGGAATAAGCGAAAAGGCAAGAAAAAGGCAGGAAAAAGAAAGTGACAGACAGAGGCCGGTCTTCCGTTAACAGAGTAGTCCACATGGGATGTAGCATTTACGGAGAAAAGCCAAATGCCATAACAGTTAATCAGGCCTTGAATGCCATCTGCTTCATTACTCTTTACAACACTGCTGTGGAGCCACATTTAAAAAAAAATGGATGTACACTTTTCTCTATATTTGCAGGAGCAGCAATATGTGGATAAAATATTGTCACTTGTCTCCAGACTGATGTGTCAAACTGGGACACACGCAGAGAAAGGGAATGAATACATCATTTACGCAACCCACAGCAGGGCCGGGAGATGGCACGCCGTTTACTCTGTGGGGAGCTGCAAATTTCTTTTGAATAACCAAGGTCTAATTGACAGAAAAACAATGCGCTGTCACTTTGCTGGTGCGACTGTCATTAACACATTTGTCTTTTTCTTCCTTTTTTTTGGTACGTGCTCCAAGGCATTATTGTTTTGTTGGCCCCGATCCCTCCCCAGTGCAGTGAATATGTTTTAAAATGGTTGTGAGCAGAATGTTGTTAGCTGCGCCTCATTCCCTGGGGGGAACAAAACACGGGAACAATTGGCTCATTAGAAGGAGAGAGAGACTTCAAGCTGCAATATGGCTGGAACGCACTCAGAGGAGAGACACAAAGTCAGCCAAGGAAGAGCACAGATGGATAGGTGGAAGGGTACGCTGGGAGAAACAAAGGCACGTCAACGGAGCAGAGACAACTTTGTGTTCGCCGCAAAACGACGGTGAGATTGGTGAGAGAGAGCAAGAGAGTCTCGAGACAATCTGAAAACATGAAGACGTCTGAAAAGGAGCGCGGGAGGAGTTAAATTTCACGCATATTGGAGTCCAATAAGTTAATCATGTAGTCTTAATAGCTTCTGCACACATACAAGACTCTGGAAGTAGTTTGAAGCACCTGGAAGGTGTGGGTATTACAGGATTTTGGTAATTATAGGTACTACAAGTCTGCATGCCTGTAACCTTGAGACGTAAGATAACGTTAAAGGACTTTTTTTTCTATCCCCATACACAATTTATAATACCTTATTACATTCATCCACACACACACCTACTCATACAGGAGTCTGCTGAGGCGGGAGATTAAATCACCTTCTTACCACAGAACCAGAAGATCCAGAGTCAAAGAACTTCACTGCAGTGAAGATAAAGTCACCGCTTTACCCATTTCAAATCAAACTAATTTTGATGTCGGATAAAGATAACCTAAGTAATGAGTAATATTTTAATTTACCAATGGGAAAAAAGCAACACAGGCCAATCTGATGTTTTGCTAAGATAAATATATTTTCCACTATTAAATCATCAATTAACTATTATTATCCACATTTTGGGTTGAATTTTGTCTAGAAGGGGTTACAAAGGCTTTGGGGTCGTAGTGACGCGCAGTGAAGTCAATCATTCACAAATAAAGAAAACACATCACAGGACTGGACCTTCCCAGGAGGAGCCATGATTACTCCAGCAGCACCTTGTGGCAGCGGAATGTTCTGGGCTGCAGTGCCGCATCCAGAGCTCAACGACTTGATGGAGCCATTCAGCTCTCTCTCCTAAATGTGTTCAGCAATTATTCCATCAAAAAATAAATGAGGTTGTGTTCAAAACTTTTGGAATTGTAATATTTCTGTTTTTATTTCAAACAAAAAGTAAAAAAACCTCTTTACTTAAAAAACTAGCAGCAAAGCTAAAGTGGGGAAAACACACCGGACTTCACTGTTAGTTAATAAACACACGGAGGCATTACATAACAGTTTTTAACACATATTTCCTCCATTACATTTGGTATTTTCCACGCTTAATGCCACTCGACAAAGGTGCGCTGGTGAATGAATTCAACATAAAGACAGGCGAACATTACACAAGCCTAGTTTATGCACTTTACCTAGTGCTAACATTAGCTAGCATGATATGCTGACAGGGACCCCGTCAGACAAGATATGTGACTGTCGTCATAAGTTATGTAAGATTTCTTCTATGAAAAAGGGCAGGACACTTTAGTAAACGTTAACTGTGAAATTTTGTGAAGCTTGCTTACCATTCACATTCTGTGTCCCGTCACTGAAGCGAGGGAGCAAACCCTGCAGTTCAGGGCAGAGTTCTGACAGAGCAGAGTCAGTCATCAGTCAGCGCTAACCAATAGGAACACATCTTGCAAGGCTCGTCTTTAGGCCCCGCCCAGGATATTCATGTTTCCACCAATCAAAACTCTTTGAGTGCTGTCAACCAAACCATTGCGACATGCGCAAATAAAAGTGTATGTTCTGCAAATAACTTTTTCACTTCACGAGATGAAAATTAGTGATTTTAATTTGGAAAAAAAAAATTGTTTTTTAAACAAAACGTTTTTTGTTTTTTAGGTAAGTTTTCTTTTTTGTTTGAAACAAAAAATTATTCCAATTCCAAAAGTTTCTAAATATTTGTATTTTTAGTTTTTTTCATTGAATTGAAACAAATTTAACTCCATATAGTTTTAGACTTGGGCTTTTTTGGTCAATGTGTCATTTAAATACTGAACCTTTTGAAACTTGACAACTCAACCAAGTAACAGGTAAACAGATCTAACCATAACTAAATGTAGTTCAAAAATGATTTGATCATTTGCTAAACTAAATATGACTTACAACATCTATGTGGGGCTTAATTTGACCATTGCATTACATAAAAAAAACTTTATCTCTAATTTTTCCAGTATTTATAAAGATAAGGACTGACCAGCCTAAAACGGAAAATAAAAGCATGACCACAGATGTCCGGTAACTGAGAAAAAATCACTCTTCTGATTGTGAGTTTCCTTTCAAGCTTTGAAAAAAAGGTAAATTAAAGAGTCAATGATTTTTTGTTTTTACTTTTAAAGAGGAAATTGAAAGCAAAAGAGGACGTCCACTGAAGAGAAAATGTCTTACTGCACTTATCAAAAACATTTGTACAAAGAGAATGTCAATATGCAGTTTTAACAGCAGAGCAGCTTTTACTCCATCTGCAGTATACAGACTAAAGGTTTCTATCTTTTGATGACACACAAAGTCCACAAAAAACAAGATTTATGGACTCTTGGAAACTCTCCAATATAGGAAGAATAAGTAGATATTTTCCCATCATGCCATTTCTGAGTACTTTAAAGGGAAAAAGAAAAATCAATAAAGTTTAATAAACAAACGTTTTTTTCTGTCCACATCCTGTGCTGCACACCACTGTCATTTCTGATGACTAATAACACCCATACTTTGATTAATGTGCAATAGAAAATGGGTGCTTTAGTGGGTCAGCTTTTACATGGCAGCACTCCAAATATATTTTTTAATCTGCAATAAAGCCCTCCACTGGAAGCAAACAGGACAGCTGCTGCTATATTTATGCTCTTTATGCTCCTTGTGTGTGCCAACATGTCCTCTCTCTTTGTTCCCAACTACCTCAACTGGCTAATGCACACATCTGTTCTCCCCATTGTTGCTCCTTATGTCTTTTACTTAGTGGCCACTGAGTTACTCACAAGGTCACCTAGAATTAAGGAGGCCTGACACTTAAAGCTTACAAAAGAGCTATAAAAGCATGTTTATCCTTGACATTTTGCTGTGCTTCAGTATAGTAGCAGGTGTTATTTATTTATTTTTTTGTGGATAAAAGGTTTATTAACTATTAGCTCAATTAGACATTATTCAACTTTGATTGGATTTTTTTATTTATTTATTTTTTTAGAAAAGTTGCTTATTGACTTCACAGTGCAGCACCGGCAGACTGCTAGATGAGAGGAGATACTACAGAGTTACTGTCTACAGGAACAGGACCTCTCAGTTAAAATTTATTCACTTGGTAAATAATGTTTGCAGGTCACGGTGTGCAAGATGAGGACAGAGAGAACCCGAGAGAGGCTGTTTATTAAATGTTATTGATTTTTACCATAATTCACCACACAGAAATAGCAAACTCATTTTTAAGAGAATCCACAAATAACGTTTTTAGAAGTGCGGGTGTTTTATTTAGAGACACTGAGCCTAATTCAGTCTGTGGGGGAGCGGGATGCGGGTGGGGGTGTAAGACTGACTGCGTACTTAATCTTATTTCTAGAGATGCAATAACTATGTTGGCAGAAAAAAATGGATTTTATACCCTCTGAGGAGCGAAATGGCCTTTTTTCCATCTATGCTTGTGAAAGCTTATGTTGTAAAATATGAAAAATATTTAATCATTTCTGCAATGCAGATGTTTCTATTATTGCAATTTTATCAGAAACAAATTTTACAAAATGTGACTGATCCATATAACCACGGAAACGGCTTGTATCACAACATAAATTTGTCTATTTTAACACAAAATGAAATAACTAGCGATTTGTGTGCCCAACTATCACAGATTGAGGTACATGCCACTGTTATTAAATTCATTAAGAAAAAACGACAACCATTTTTTCTTAAGATAATATCAAACTTGGGCCAAACAGTTGTACCAAAATATGGCTCATTTCCTAACCGTGTTATGTGTGGTTGATTTCAAAACCAAGACTGTGATCTTTATTTTGAGATCTTTCTTGAGCCAAGTCCGTCCAATGACAGTGTTTGGGGATCTATTAAGAGAATAATGTATTTTGATTCAGGGATTGGATGGAAGACCGTTCTATGGCAACTAAGTCAAGACAATTGTCCCAAAAAACACAACAACTGACTGAGTCACATTACAGACACTGTGTGGCTGTCTCTCTCTCTCAAGAAAACAGAAAGGCAGAGGGACAGGATCCAAGAAACTCTACAAGAATATTTTATTACAGCAGCCTGTCCCTCTCTGCGGATGGAAAGTCTTGGGGAAGTTTGGAAGAAAGTTGAGCCATTCTCAATGTCTCCAGTGCTTTGTTCAAACATTTTAGTAAAACCTTTAAGGCCAAACCATCTATAATTAATGCACTTTACTGAATCCATAAACATTCCACACGGACTATTGGTACCAATTTCAAGGACCTGCAGTCAGATGAAAGGTTTATTATACAGACCCCATTAGTTAATTATTTGTTCATACAACTAATTTTACAGACAATATTTAAACCAGTAAAAGAGACAGATTATTGTCATCAGACGCCCCAATTTTGGGGGGATTTTTTTGTAGAATTTGTGCATAATTTCCCTCAGATCTGCTGTTTTTAACAATGTAATTCAAGGCCCCATGTAAATCATAAATGTCTCAAACATGGTTGGATTATGAAAAGAAATGACCCCATAGGCACAACCGTGCAAAGAGGCCTCTTATTCACCCTGGCAGGGACCCACAGGGCGCACTCCTTTAGTGATGATGAAGCAGCTAAGGACGAGTTTTCTTCTTAATTAGAGATGAAGAAATTTGGTAACAACACAAGGTCAGAGGGATCTGAGAGCATGGCGTCAATAACCTGACAAAGTAAAGGAGCACTAACAAGATAATTCTGCAAGAGATCACTTTGTGGTTAATGTTCAAACTGGGATTTAATCATGTTTTTGCAGATTTAACACCTTGATTATTTAAAACACCATTCTCTGCTAGCTGATCTTCAGCCAATAAACAGTTTCAAATTGGGCTCAAACTCTTTCTAACTGGTTCTATTGGCTCTGTTGTCCAGGTGACAAATGGTGCACATCCACACACTTTGAATGAAAGAGAAGATCTTAAAATAATATGTCTGCTTAATCCTCAGGCAGCTTGTGTTTCCAATGACTCAGGTTTAAGCCTCTCTTTAAGAACACTTTGTTCTTTTCTTTTACTTTGGTTATTTGCATTGTTATAGCTTTATTTCATTTTTGTATTTTCATTAAATTTTGTTCTTCATTTTTACAAACAGAATTTATTTGAGGAATAAATTAAAACAATATGCACAGAGAGGTACCCATGCATTTGGCACATTTAGTCAACGATTAAAATCATATCCATCTACTGCTGATAACATTTCACAGCTCACAACATGCTGGACTAAAATTTTGGTTACATCTTGGTTATTGTACAAGTTTAAAGCATAATACATGACACTTACTCAAAACTTGACCCAATTCCTTTAGCCTGAAACGCTGCATCAGTGCAGTGAAAGTCCCTGACTGTGTTGAGGTGTAAAGGTAGTGCCCATCTTTGTTGCATTGTTGGAGAGATTGCTATAATTGTAAGGTCAGGAGTCTGCAAAATTTACAAACCAGAGCGACTGTTACATTATCTTTTGAGAATTTTTTGATAAAGTGCAAAATGTAGAGAATTTTAGGTCATTTTAAAAGAACCACTATGTTATCTTTAATTTTGAGTTTTAAGATAACAAAAAGACAAAAAAATGCAAAGAGGACAGATACATTTTCTTTAACTGATTATTGATGTTTGTGGCAAAATACAGTTTCCAACATGACAAAAAATACTATCGCTGGTACTTTTAAAGTAATTTCGTTGCGTAAATTTAATGCAGAAAAAACAGTTAAAATCCCAATTTATTATTGTACTTTACTTTTTTACTTTTTTTAATTGTTGGTTCTACAAGTTAAGAGCCATATTGTGGGAAGCCGGTTCCGCAGACTCCTACGCCTGTCTTGCTTTTCAAACCAGAAAAGTTTAGCTCAGCGACGGAGCAACTTTTCGGGTGCTTTCACACTAACACAGACACTCGGTGTTCTTTTGGCGAGTGACAAGCTGTTCTCACCTGAAAAATACCCTGTTAGCAGAACGGCCATAGAGCCCCTCTGGTTCGGGCTAGCTTAAACCCGCAGCGACCTCTTCCGACCGCAGAGCTTCTGCATCGCTGCCATGACGACCTGGCGGAGCCGGAAGAGCGCAGGTGTTACCAATCAGGCTAATTAAGACTGCGCAGCTTCCAGAACAGTGAAGCAGGGACGCATTTGATGCTGCTACAACTACAGTGACATTTTAAAACTAGAAAAACATATCATAATGCTTCGTGGAAAGGTTTGTTTTCTTGTGGCTGCTATTATTTTCAAGCTAACCCCAACAAATTAAATGTTGAGCTATTAAGCTCCAGCAAAGAAAAATGGTGTATTTCAAGCACATCGACCTTTTCTCATCAAACCTTTCAATAAAACTCTTAAGACTAGGTACTTAAAAAATCATAGTCTGGATCGGAACTAAGGATACACCAATACACCAGAAATATGCATGTTGACACTGAAGTTGGAGCTTGACATACATACTCATTAGCAATACAAGCTATTTTCTTTGCTAGATAAATGCAGTTAAACCCAGAATTATTCATACTGCTAGCAAAATTTACATTTTGAATTATTTACACTCAACAAAGAAGTTTGATTCTGATAGGATATGAGTCTGGTGTTTTTCAAAATATTATAAAAAAAGCAAAAAGATAGTCAGTTTTGAAACAAAAAATATTTTTCTGTTTAAATGTTATTAAAAAGTTACTATGCTCCCACAGATTCTCTAGTGGATTCACTATAACGTTGAAGAAACATGTTGATAAAAGAAAAAGATCATTTCAATCCTAAATCTTCAAAAGGTAATAATGAGGTAAGCAGGTAGATAAGCACATCAATAGTACAAATAATAAGAAAAGAACAAAGTATACTTTATACAAACAACATGCACAAAAGATGCATTTCTGCTTGAAGTAGGAATGACAAACCCGTATAAATAGTTGAGTATAAAAGAGACATCAGCATTGCAGTCAGAGGTGACTGTTGCATGTTGTCATGGCCTGAGGCAGGAGTGATTTCCTGTACCTGTTGCCATGGCAGCGCAGTTGGAGAAGTGTTTAAGGAGACACTTGGCTGCTCTGAGGGTGATCAGGGTTAGCCATGATGGATAACAACATCCTCCTCTTTACCACGCTCTCCAAACTGCTAGGTTTGTTCAGCAGAGGATGTTGAATCGCAATGTGTAAAAGATTCAAAAGAAACTGCTAATACTTACTTAATCATGGTTACCGCTAGGCTTTAAATGCGAGGCAGACATATTGGATTTCGAGATTACGGTTTTACCCCTGACTACTTTAAATTCTGACTTCGGGGTTAAATATTTGTTCATTGTTTCATTGAAATCTTATACTTCGGAGTATAGATGAGATGGACTCAGAGGTTTATCTCTTACAAAACAGAGAGATGCCAGTAAATAAGAATGTTATTCTTTCTGCTATTTTTTGTTAGTGTAATATTACAGATTAAAAAGATCAGGGTCCCATTAAAACGTTGTTTTAATGCTTCCACTGAGGTGGTAGTTGTTTCATGTCGGCCACAAGATGGCGCCACCAGCTCACCGTCTTCTCATCTTTAGTTCTGGGTCCAATCAGTTTTTCAGGCCTTTTAGTTTTGTGGCAGCATTCAGAAAAAAGCCCCTTTTTTTCCTCCCAAACAGAATAGTGATATTTGTGAAAACATATTTTCTTTCTTCATCACCATTATTACACTTTTTATCCAAGTTAAATCTGAATTTCAAATCGTAAACCTTTTTAAATGCATCTGTAAATAACTAAGATGTATTTGTCTCTTTTTGTTATTTCAAGCAAGTAAATCAGGTATGCTGGAACCTTCCTTCAGGTGGGAAATGTCAGCTTGCAAAGACTTGTATCACAAACACTCACCATCTATTCATTACAGCTGCACAGCAATAGGTGTAAATGAGATATGACAGCAGCATCTGCCTTCCATTGCCCTGAAGGCTAACGTGTGTGTGTCTCTGTGTGTGTATGTGTGTGTGTGTGTGTGTGTGTGTGTGTGTGTGTGTGTGTGTGTGTGTGTGTGTGTGTGTGTGTGTGTGTGTGTGT
>CAEGAF010032011.1:0-32464 GCA_903067075.1 Micropoecilia bifurca | reverse complement strand
GGCACAGAATATTAGTCAGATAAATAGTGGTTTGACAACATCCTCAAGCCACACAATGAACATAATGTACATGATCTGAGCAACTCTGTAGCTTTCTGATAGAAATCAGCAAAGTGTCCTGGTTTACAGGTTGAAGACAACTTCACCTCCATCTGTGAAATCAAAGTGTCCAACTTGCGAACCATAGATGATGTGTGGCAGATCAGCAAAAGAGCAACAATGCAGATTTTCCTGAACACTTTGTGGATGGCATTATGCAAACACGGTCAGAAAGCAAAAACTAATACAGAATAATATATATATTTAAATCAAGTAGAACAAATAAGTAAATCAATTCACTTATGGCTTCCACAAGCCTTTGCATACACAGAGAGAGACTCCATGCGATACTTTCATAAATGCTGGGCTTGAGGACGCCAAGCATTTCAGTGTGCAACGTGGTGATTACATAGAAAAACATGGGGTGAAGCAGATCTCTGGAGACGGCGGTTAAGGCGGCGCAACAGTGAGACTGAATGAGATCCTAATCAAGGGCAAGTTTGTACAGACGTCATGAAGATATTATGAAGCTGCAAACTGGTGTTGCTGCTGCATGCGACAGAATCCGAATGTCAGTCGAAAGGAGTTACAGGAGAAGTGTGAAGTCAGCCATAGAGAACAGGACAGGCTGAACGCGTGTGTGATTCCCCTCTCAGCTCTGAAGGTTATCCTTTCACGTTTCCTCTGCTCTCACCTCCAAGTGGACACAGCGTCTCTGTGATCCAGGAGGTTAAAGAGATACCGCTGTGCATGTACCTGTTTCTGTAAACTATGTTCTACAAGTATATAATCACAGGTCATGACCTAAGATTTACATTCAGAATATAATTAGGATACTGTGTCGCTTTTAGAAGCATTTTATTAAAAAAAACACACACACACGATTAGGGCTGTAGTGATACAATAATCACACGATATTCTGCCCACGATACAATATATATTGCGATATTCAGCAAACGATACAATTCAGTACACCTTTGCGATTTTCTGAAAGATTTTAGAGGGACAGAGTGATTTTGGTGATATTTTGTGACTGTCATAAAGTTGGATTTAATTAATTTAACTGAAAACTGATTAAAAGCACCAACTACATAATACCTGGCTCTGGTTGGACATGGACTTAAAGTCAACAGCTGGAAAAAAATTAATCAAAGAAGTGATGAGAAAACATGTTTCTTTTAATTGAAACAGTACAAACTGTAGCTTACATGCATTTGTAAAGTAAATAAAGTAAACCAAGTACCTGCTCTGAATAGTTTGATACCTTTTTAACCTTGACACTTAACATCTGAAGGAATCACTCTAAGCATGATGACCTGGTGCGAAGCAAGCAATGAGTGAGCAAGGTGACAGTTGGATGTTATGATACTCGATTTTTTTTTTCAGGGAAAGGAAACATCGATATATCTCGCAATATCGATATTATTATACAGCCCTACACACAATGACAGTCTTTTGTTCTGAGTTACACACAACATTTCCATAAACCAACAATATTTTACTGTGGTGTTGTTCCCTGGCTCTTCCTGAAATAGATTTACCACTGCGATTACCTCCGGTATAAATATTTATTCATCATCTTGCTATTATAATCAAATCGCATCTTTACTCTCTCTGTGGACAGATCTCTGGTTGGTACACGTGTCACGACAGTCGAGAGTGGATCAAACAAAGCCACAATCCAACTTTACCTTCTCATCTGAACACTTCTTGATGGCCCCCTCTCTGGCCTGGAGCTTGCCCTCCAGCAAGCTGTAGTCTCCATCCTTCTGGTCGATCTGTTTCTTGTGCGTGTCCACCTGCACGATCAGCTCCGAGTTGCGCTTCTCCAGGCGGCTCCGCGCCGCGTCCGAGCGCTTCACCTGCGTCTGTATCTCCGCCAGTTCGTCCAGCAGATGTCCGTGCTTGTTGGACACCGTCCAGTAGTTGAACGCCAGCACGCCGATGACGACCATCAGAAAGACGAGGATGAAGGACGGCATGCGGCCTCCTCGTCGGTTTGCGCCAAACCCAATCATTTCAAACACACGCGACACGTTAAAAAGCCTAACGTCACTACAGGTCGCTACCGCAGCTCCGAGTGTCTTATCCCGACGTAAAGCACATCTGTGTACGTGACATGCCGTCGGAAACAAACGCTACAAAACACACACACACATACACACAGTCACAAACGATGAAGGCTTTTCACATTTCTACGCGTATTCACTCTGCGTCCTCTTCCGCACACTCGGCATCCTCTGCGTGAACTACGCCCGCGGGGACGTGGCCTGTGGAACAGCAGATGGGACTCGACGTGGACTGCAGCGAGGCGCCGTGGCAGTGGGCTGCGAGGACACCAGACACGGCTCCTGCTAACTCCTGCCTTCTTTAGCCAGGGCCACAGTCATTGCTTTAATGGTAAATCACGGCACGTACGGAGCGTTTTGGGAGCCGCTCGGATTGGAAGCTCGCAGTTTTGTAAGAAAAGGTCCCACGGAGATCCTGGTTTCTTGACCCGACGTCGGCGTTAGCTCATATCAAAGTCCAGCTAAATCTCTTGACACTAGCTAGCGCTGCAGCCACATAGATGCCACAGAAGCACCAGCTACTGTCGGAGAAAAGACTCTTTTCTTTCTTAAACCTTAAACAAAACCATCGCATCTAAACGCATTTAACAACACAACTCGGGCGAAACCGTTCAAGCTATCTCACTATTCTTTGCCTACCAAACGTCTTACGTTCGTTAGTTAGCTGGAGGCACTTCGCACAATTTCCGGTTAATTTCACAATAAGAGTTAATTTAATTTAATTTACAATTAAGAGTCTTTTGATACATGATCAAAAGTATTCTAAAATATATTACTGATTTTTTTCTTTTACTATTATCTTCTTGTTTGTATGCCCAAAACAAATTGGCTCATAATATAAAAGTTTAGTTTCCATATATTACGAACTAAACTTATAAAAGTTTAGTTTGTAATATATGGAACTGAGTTATATAGTCCAGAGCATTTTGCACTGGAAGGTTCTGAATTTTCCCTTTTTGGGACAGTAAAGAGTATTTCTAATATATCAGTGCAGTAATTTGAAAATGCAGAGAAATCTATTTTATGAAACAATTTAAATGTTTTTAAAGGATATCTAACAGTGAGATAACTTTACCCTGGACAGGCTACCAGTTCATTCAGTATTAAAAAATATAAGAATAAACTACAAGTTCCACATACCAGTTTCTAAGTTAGCTTATATACCAAATAAAACCTGTCACTGCATTGAGTGTATTATTTTTTTTGCTAATATTTCCACTATTAAATATACTGTATATTTTTTAAATATTATTTATAAATTTTATTTTGCTTATGGTTATGTTTGTATTTACTAATATCTAACACTTTTGATGGATTATCTTGTCAACAAATAAGCCATTTCCCCTTGGAGATCTATTCTATTCTATTCTATTCTATTCTATTCTATTAGAATTCCTACAGTTTTCATCCCTACAATTCACAAGGTTTTATAATTTGTAAAAGACAAACATAGGATAATGACATCAGTGTACAAAGACAGAAAGAGAAAAAAGAGATTTCTGCAAACAAAAAAAAACACTCAGCCAAAACTAAAAATGCATATTTATTGTAACACTGAAAAGAATTGTAGCACAATGAGGTAAGTTAAATAAGCAACATTTGTGATGTTTTTGAACCACAAAATATTCACCACCTTATCAGAAACATTTCTACAAGTCAGCAAACAATGGCCAGCAGTGTCCGTCCTGTCAGTTCAGTTCACAGTTTTGTACAGACACATTTGTTTCTCATGAGGACAAGAAGAATACAGACAACAGCTATTTCTCTGCGTGTCTGTCACGGATCCAGGCTTACCAGCTGGGTTATTAGTATCTTTTCATAAGGAGATGAAATTCAGTAGAAAAGGTCCCCTGAGGGAGAATAACATTCTTTTATTTGTTTCGGATGAGAAAAAAAAAGCCACTACAGACACTGGCAGGCTCTGACGGAGTTTGCTACCATTTTTGCTGATGACTTGGCATGGTCTCACAGGGCACTATGAGCAGCATAGGAGCACTTGAGATGCTTTGTACTGCAGCCACACTGAGCGAACAATGATCCCATAACGTCTGGAGAGTTATTAATTACTCCGCAGACATCTGCCACACAGGGCGGCAACATCAGCACGCTGGAATGCCCTCAGAGTCTTGATCCGAGTGGTCAGAGAATGGTTTCTCTGCACTCAAGGCCTTGTTCAGAGGATGGGGAGCCCTGTGGGTCAGTTGAAGAGCTGGTTTTCTGTGGTTGATGTTTTGAGCGGCACATGGACGGGGAGGAACTCAAAGCACCGCAGCTCTGAAGATGTATGTCCTCGTGGTTCCGTTTTCTTGGACTGCCAATGATGCGCTGGGTCATTACCTAGCAACAAACAACAACAAAGAGAGAGAGAGAGAGGGTTTGGTAAGCTGTTTATGCTTCTGCTGCAACTGCCTCCATGAAGGAAACTAAGTTTGAAACCTTAATGTGTTATAGGGGAACTAAAGTCTCACAAGACCTTCATCATAGAACGGACTTTAATTTAAAACAAACAGAAAACCTCCACAGCAAAACCAGCTCAAACCCACAGAAAAACCAGCTCATAGTTTTTAAACAGTTTTTTTGTAAGTCACTTAAAACGGTTCCATAGTACTGCATGTATAGTCAAAGTAACAAGGTCATGGATTGCAATCCAGGATGGAGTTTGGATGTACCTGCATGTTCAACGGTTATGCAGGTCAGAATGAATATGCTATGACTACACTGATATGTTCAGAAAATATCATTTTATCTTCAGGAAAATACAGTGATATATATATATATATATATATAAAACATTCCTAATGATGCAAGTGAGTTACTATGAAAGGTTATCCTTATGGCTCTTTTGAATGGGGATTTCAAAGTTCTCAATTCCTTGTTTAATAAATGTGTAGGTTAATCTGATTTAGTTTAATTATTTAGTTTTAGTTAATCAATAGTGAGAAGACATAGCCGAAAAATAGAAAATAAAATTTTTGAATATCAACTCCTTTTATGTCTTAATTGTCGATTTTCGTGTCGGATTCAGTTAAATTCTGAATCCTCAGAAGTAGAGAAAACTCTCCTCATGATTTAGTTTAGAATATTATTCTGTATTCATTTAACAATAGTCCCGTCAAACATCGCTTTGCACATATTTACAGTCAAATCTGGTTACCTGATCTATGACATTGGCACTGAAGATGGCCTCTTCCATGTGTTTCTCGTCTGACTTGATCACACACTTGATGTTGTTAACGACCTGCTGGACTTCTGGAGGTAGACTGCTGCTGCTGGAGTGCTCCAGGAATTTGGCCACTAATATTTTTGTGTCTTTGTACATCTTAAGGTCAGCCAGTGAGTGCGGGCGCTCATGGGAGGGGTGCGTGTGAAGGGATCGAGGTTTAAGGTGGATGTCCACTTTCCTGACCTCCTTCTGCTGCTGCTGCTGCTGCTGCTGCTTTGTGACAGCTACATGGCCCGGCTTCACTCCGACTACTTCTGATGAAACATCTCTTGGTTCTGAGGAGGAAATCATGCAAAAACTCTTAAAGCACAGAAAATGACTAACTTCTAAGATAAAATATCAAACTCTGTAAAGTTTGTTACAATGAATCAAGTAAGGTAGCAGAAAAAAGGTTAATGAAGCTGACTTGTATTAAAAAAAGGCATAAGCAGTGTTTTGTTTAATTTTTATTTCAATTCTGTGACGTAGATAAAGCAGAAAAAAAATACCACAAATCTATTTCTTTTTACTCTTTTATAAAACAAAGCAAAAATCATAAGATGTCCAAATTTAAAGAGTATGAATGTCATTTCATCAGTAGCTATATAAAACATTTGGACTCTCTTACCCTGTTCTGGAGAAGTACGAGCTGAACCTGCAGCAGCTGGGTTATTTCCAATGGTGCAACCACAGTTCTGTCCTGCAGGGGGAAACAAAAAACTTTACTATGAACCTCAATTCAGAGCTAACTGATCACTTTACTGATTTCTCCTCTAAATGTCCTTTAAAGTATTTTCTGCACGTACTTCCTGTTGTGGTGGAGCAGGAGATGGGGTCACTGGTGGAACGGACGATACGTGCCAGTTTGCGATACCTTCTGGCTGCTCTGAGCGCACGAGGCCTCTCGGAGGGTGATTGGCCACTCTGAGCTGAGGTAGAGGGGGGCTGTGATGAGGAGGAGGGTGACCAAACACTAAAACACAGCCTGGGGCCTCGTGGCCGGATGGGGGGAGAGGGAGAAGGAGAGGGAGCCAAAGGGCTGATGGCAGATGTTCCACCAGAGGAGGCCACTGAGGTGGGGGAACAAGGCTGCGGCGGTGGCGGGATAGTTACAGGTAAGGTGAGCTTCCTGCTCATCATTCTCGCTTTGATCAAGGAATGTGTCTGGGCCTTTGGTGGCTCCTCTGGCAAATGTTTGGCTGAGGCCAGCTCGTCACAAATGTGCATCGCAGCCCTCAGTTCCTCGCAGGGATGCGTGTTCTCCGCAGAATACTCCTGGTCCAGGTTGCTAAAGTTTTCCGAGGACCAATCCGGCGAACGTTCCAGGGAATCCTGGGTGTGTGAGGATTCGCTGAATCCCGTGTCACTAGGGCGCGCGTCGGTGTGAGGCATGCCGCGGTGGCAACGGGTAGAGAGACGAGTGCAGAGTTCAAGGCTGGTGCAGCTTCCGCCAGTGGGGGCAGTCTGCAGGGTGCCAAACGGAGACGAGTCGGAGCCCTGCACCTCCAGGGAGCACAGGTCCTCTGAAGAGCAGGTCTGGTCCTGGTCAGCCACCTCAGACACCATCAGCGATGCACTGTCAACTGAGGCTGACATTTTCATAAAGTACAAGTAAAAAAGGTTAGCTACAGCATGACTTGAAAGTCTTTGTAATCATTGCTCTCTTCGACATTTTTATGGATTATTAAAAAAATACCTACATTTATTAATAATCAAATCCAAAGCATGCGTAAAAATGATTGAAAATATATTTTTTTATTAAAAAAAATAAAAATTATAAATCATTTAATTAACGATTTAAATATGTGTATATGTAGTTATAATTAACGAAAAAATTATAAAAGGAAAAGAAAAAAAAATCAAACATAAATGACAAACTGAAAAAAAAGTAAAATTACATAATAGTATTAACAATGAGATAAAGTTTCACAACTTTCATAAAATTAAATTCAACTGGGTATTTTGTCAGTCTTAGTTCTGTGGAGATGTTACCCTGTGTGCTAAATCCTGCTGTGGTGTTTCTGTCACACAGACTGGACTCAGTGGCTTGTTGCTCGATACTGGTGGTGACCTGGAAAAAAGCAAAATCATCAGTTGAAAGACACCGCAGGAGTTTCATATAAGCATATAAGCATAAGCAGGGATTGAGCCGTGAAGCACCTAACCCGCAATACTACTGACTGGCCTGTAGGGGGCTGTGTTACTCTGTCACACGCTAACACCCATTCATTTCTCATGTTAAAGGAAAGTTCAGGAAAAATAACAGCTTTGTCGCTTCCGTAACTTTTACATACAACCAAATAATGGAATAAAATATTTTGGTATTGAATTACACAAACATTATAAAGGAAGATTAATTTGTTAAATATCCGACAAACCACATAAATCAGTTACACGTTTTTTCCGTTTGCGTCATTTAAGCACATAGGTTGCACACCCATTTCCAAAAATACCCCAAATTGATTTCATATCTAATGGAAAAATACTTTATTAGGAATAACAGTTTATCTGTAATGTATTAATATATTACAAGAGACATCTATATTTTTGCTCATTTGAATGTGTACATAATTTAAAAGGGGGGAAAAAAACCTTTGAAAAATATTTATTCTCTAGGAAAGAGCCAACTTGTGGTTTTACTACTTGTTTGCTTTCAGTGTACACAGTAGCTTGAAGGCAGAGTTGTGTGTGTATCCCTCACCTGGCTGGCCGGGGTGTGGCCCACCACAGACTCATATGGAGGAGGGAGGTCAGTTGGATAAAGGGTTCCCGGGCTATTTATGGGCACCCCATAGATGGCGCTGAAGGGGGAGTGTGGAAAGTCCAGGTGCAGGCCTCTGCCAAGGAGGTAAAACAGAAACAAGCAACAGATAAAATTCTTACAGACAAATAAAAAACCGGATGCAGAGATAATGGATAATACCCAAAGTCAGTCTCATGCTAGTAAGCATTTAACTGGCCTGATAAACACGAATATTGGTCAAAACAGCAGCATCCATTAAACATAAAGAACTAAAGGGTGAAAGACATCCTCTTGTCTCAAACAGTCAAATCCAGGCAATATATATCATTGCCCCGTTCAGTGTACACCAGCTCTGTTTTATATGGTGCCAATTAAGAATAAGCAGCCAAGCGTGCCGTTATATCTTTTAATTACAACCCTATTCTCAGCTAAAGCGGCAGAGCATGAAATACAGCCTGAGTTTCCTCCAACCATCTGAGCCGTTATGATGTCATGACACATCCCTGGCCTTCAGTAGGGACACCATAAATGCTTCGTCTGCCTTGTAGATATTTATGGCATAATTGACAAATAGATGTGGCTTTCAGCCAAATAGCATCAGCTGTGGCATTCTTGCTCATAAGACTGAGGAAAATGGGGGGAGTTATAAGGAGGAAGGGTCATCCAGAGCAGCTTAATAGGGGGAAATGCTCCAGCTCTCCAGTGGTCAGAGTGATTGTCACACTGCGATAAGAAATGCATAAATACTGTTCAACGTTGGGATTTTAAGGACTTAAATGCTGATTATGATTCCTATTTAAGAACTACAACATTGGAAATGGTAAGATTAAGAATATTGCTGTAGCTCTCTTGATGAGCGATTAATTATTTACATTTTGGTAACAATGAGAGAGCTGAAGGTATTCTATACCAAAGTCAAATTCATTACATTGATGATTTTTTAAGATGACTTAGCACATTCTATTAGAATTTAGCAAAGCTAATACATCTGCAATTACAAAATCAGCAGTGTCTACGTGTATTAAATTAGGAAAGTAAATCTACCTCAACGCTGATTTCCAAAAGCTTGCCCGCATTTTAATATCTAGCATGTTTAAAAAGAAAAAAAAAAAGCAGAGAAGGAAAGCTCTAATGGATACAATATTTTTGACAACCTCAAACCGTTTGTGCATAGTAAATATGGCTGCATATCAGGTGTTTTAATAAATAAAAACAACTCATTGGAAATGTATTGCAACATTTAAAGAAACCTGGATACACTTATGTTATAATCTACTTAGTTTTGTCCAGCTAGTATTGTATTTTTAAAGTTTAACTTATTTGTCTATATATTATTTAAGTTCCAAAGCACTACTGGGCCTCCTTTTGTTGCGATTTTAGTTTTATAAGAAGACAAACGTTTGGACTCTCGACTCTAGGGGAAGAGTTTAAGCATTTGGATTCATTTATTGCAGAGCCTGGCTGTTTTAAAACAGTGATTCAGCAGCATCCTGCGGAATGAAATGCTGCATCCATAGCAAGACAATTTGTGCCAAAACCTTTTTCTCACTCACCATATAACAGGCTCCTTCACAAAAGAGGAAATTCAAACAAGGCCATGTATATAAATGAATTCCAATTAAATCACTGATTCAGACATTTGCAACTCTGATGAAGATCAGACATCATGTCTTCTTAAATCCTGATCATGTGGCATCTATGTTTATCCACGATGAATAATGCATTTTAATCTGGCAGAAAGTAGAAGATTTTTTTTTGTAATTTCCATATTTTAGCCTATATCAAATAAACTAAGACCCGCATGGCATTACTGGATCTTGGTCATGTGTTCTCTCCTTTTCATATTGAAGTTAGTCCCAGCATAGAATTATGCCAAAGCTGAAAGGTCTAAAACCTCACAGCCATTCAATATTGAGATTTTTCAGGATTTTCTTAATCTTTAATGAGATTATAACAGCTGATGTATATAGAGACAGCTATGTCTCTATATTTACTTTTGTAGGACTCAATATCCGCTCATGTTTACGGCAATCATGATTTGTTTCCAAATGGCTCCCCAGGAGTTACTGTCTTTTACTTCCGCCTTGACTTCCCTTTGTTGTTCTCTGTCCAGACTCAAATCTCCAGTGTTGTAAAATAATTGTATCCTGCCTTTATTTATATTAAAGGGACATCTGAAAACTCAGAGGACTCTGTTCACGCTATTTCAACTGAGGTTCTCTATTAAATGTATTATGCTGCTTTTGACTGGTAAGCACACTCTTTGCATACATTTCATTTTTAATTATTATAAGACCGTATTTAATTGAGTGGGCAAACAAAGGTAAAGTTTACATTTCTTTCAATTACTAAGGAGTTTGTAGCAAAAAGGTGTATCTGTTGACTTACTGCTAATCCACAATCTAAAAACTGAACAATCACAACTTGGCTATTGCTGTTAGGATTTAATCAAATTTTTCATACTGGAATAGTGTCTTCATTTCTAAGCCGATAAATTAAAATGTTACTATTACGCAGCAGAATTATCCTTCTCACCTTTGTCCATCCATTGAGGGGGTGCAGGTGTACTCTGGGGGGTAGTATGGTGGTGGAGGGATCGGAGGAATGAACTCATCAAAGTCTAGGGTCTGATGCAGGATGGTACCATGGGGGGTCATACACTCAGCGTTTAAGGCTCGAGCTCGGTGCGGCATGAACTGAAACGCAACATAAAAAAACCCATCAGCAGACATTTGTTACATAACTTATTATATCCTTAGGTTTATTGTTTTTCTTGGTTACTTTACTTAACAGACTCCACAAAGTGAAATGATGAGCCTACAATTACATTTATATTTACATCTATTATTTTGGTTACTGATAAAGTTTATTAAAGAAACTAAAGGGAGGTTTTGTGATGTAAACCTTTTATGCTCATCTGCCTTTCATTTCTGTATTTACTTTCTTTCTAAAACTCTTATGCTATAGCGGGGTACTGTCGGCTCCAGCTTAATTAGGTTGCCATGGATTCTTTGAAAATATTCAAGGATTCAAATATTGAAAAATTTAAGGTGATCAGCATTATAATTTAGATGCTATGTAGAGCATCTATTGGACAATAATGCAAAATGTATGTCAGTATAGCAAAAAAATGGTGCAACTGCTGTTGCACCACTTCTTAACAAAAAATGTTGTTTATGCAGATTCAAACATGAAGAGATTATGTTCAATCTGAACCATCATCACTAGCACATTTTGTAACTTAATTTGCTACTGTGTTAGGACAAAGTAAGTTTTACTGTGATGTCACTGCCTTTTCCTCCATACTTAGTAATTTATAATTATATCGGGCTGAAAGTTCAATGCTTTATGCATGTGCTCTCAGATAAATAATAATAATAATAATTATCAAATAATAATTTGCTAAAATGCTACATAAATATTTTAACCTCCCCTGTGTCAGCCACTTCCAGCATTCAGCATGCCGATGTGAGTACATCTTCACCTTTCAACAGACTGTCTGCTTAGCAGAGCATGAGAAAAAGTAAAGTTAGTATCATCCCATTGCTGAGACACTAATTCCTATAGCAGTGGAGAAGTGTGTCTGAAGAATAATGATATTTGTGCAGCAGAAGTTTTTGAAATGTCCAAAAATCTCCTAGTCACTTGGCTAACCTAGAGATCACATTATGAGATTACTTGTGTGGGGAGGAAATGCTGGAACATTGCTTACTTAAAGAACCACAACATAGATACACAGCAGCATATTGGGGCTGATTCAATTCAGTTTGGTTCAGTTTATTTGGAAAGCGCCAATTCAAAACACATCATTTTGAGGTACTTTATTTAAAAAGTGTGTTCATTTCAGTTATGCACACATTTAAATTAATCCTGGTTATCAAACAGTGCACTAAGTTCAGTTCATTACCCAGCAGATTGCAGAAATAGAAACACATTTACAGTTAAAAGAATGCAGAAACGTAGTAATGGTCCACATTTCTATATCACTAAAGGACATCCTGCTCTTAATTAGGAACTCATTTACAATGTTATTTGCAATTGCTGAATAATATAAAGTGTTCCTGAATACCTTTTTATCCCGACTTTTAGTCTGTCTTCTTTATAGTAATGCCTCTGAATCTGTGCTCTGCAGTGACATTTGGTTTCAACAGGACAGAGCCCAGAACTCTGGGTTTGTCAGACTGCATTCAAAACAAAGCATGACTAGTGATTTCCAGTCTCTGCAGAATGTTGTCAAACAAAACATGTAGCCACAGGCATCAATTTAAATATTTAAACTTGTTTAAGCAGGCATAAAATTCCCAGCATGAAATCTGTGGAGGGTTCTTGCATCACAAGCTACAGAGGTTAGCTACATGATGACAACAGCGCTCTACCTGATGAGTTGCGGGTATGTTCGGCAATATGAAATAACAGTTGTTGGGATTTTTTTTTTTTACCCGCCTTTCCATCCCTCTTACCATCTGCAGTACATCAGTCGACACCATCTGCATGCAGCACATTGCGGTGGCAAGAGCGCACACAATGGTGGAGATGACGTTAAGGGCACAGACGCTGAACAGCAGCTCCTAAAGGAGAAGAGACAGAGGAGGAGACATTTAGAGGAGAAGAAAACAAAAAGGAGAGAGGGAAATAATGAGACTAAAGGTGAGAGGAATTTGTGGAAAACATCTGGGGAAAAAAAGCTAAGAAAGATCTGATCTCTTTGACTGGTAAAATAAGAAAAAGGATGTCTTTTTATTTTATTTTATTAAAAAAAAACAACTAAATTAGCATTTAGTTAATCTGTAGCCACATATTAAGACTAACAAAACTGGCCTTTCTGTTAGCCCTTTGAGAGGTAAATGCATTTAAATATAAAATCAAACATTTACATAGCCTGCACAAAAAGACACATAACACATTTTTGCCTCAGCTTTAGGTTCCTGACTGATGTTTTAAGATGTTCCACTACACACTGCTCAACTTTTTCTTCCTAATGATATGTATTTTGGGAAGTGTTTACTAGTCCTTCTACAATAATGCACCTCCACACCATGACACTATCACCTTTAAACTTAACAGCATAATGTTCACATACTTGCAAGTTTCCCCCTTTTTCCTTCAAAAGAGCTTTATCAACTGACACTTCAGTTTTAGTTACATTGGACCACATATCTGTATTCTGATGTCTTTAAGAACTGAAATATTTGTCCTTGGAAACTTTAATAGTTTTTTTTCTTTTGCCTGTGTTGGTATCACTGTTTGACCAGTCTCAAGGTCTTTTGCTTTTGTTTTGGGGGTAAAATAGCACATTCATTTCTAGGACACAGAATCCGCCTTCTCCCTGACAGCTGGACACTCCCATGGTGATAATGGTTGTGCATAATTGTTTGAAGAGATGAATGTTGTCCCCCTTTGGCATCTGGCAATTGTATCCGTGGTTGAGCCAGACTTGTGGGGGTCCACATTTCTCAGCCTGATGTATTTTCTTTTTCCATTATGTAACAAAGGAGAAGTGCGTCTGATGTGTTGCCATAAACAGGTGTGTCTCCCGTTAGCTCAAATTAACCTTTTAAAAGTTTATAGAGCCATAGCTTTGGCTTTAGTCTGTTTTCAACTATGAGTGCCCCAGTCTTTAAAACATATCTGGGTTTTATTTAAATTCACATACAAACCTCTCGTAATTTAGAAGAGAAGTATATAATAGAACTGTTCTTTATTGACTGCAAATTGCTGCCAGCATGAGGAACAAGAATGTAGCATCTTTCCCGAGAAAAACTGGATTTCACTCTTACATTTGTGAACAATCCTCTAAATTAAAACTCACCAGGTGAAACAGAAGATATGCCCTGTACATTTTCTATTACAGAGTAATTTGGCTCTCATTTATAGTGATATTATGTCCCCCAGACGACCTTCAAACATTTTCAGTGTCTTCACACTCATGCCCACTATTCAGATCACCCAGTAAAGATTTCAAGTTCCTTTGGAAATATATGTATTTTTGAAGATTCTTTCTAGAATAACTTACATTGCAAAGCTTTTTTTTCACTCCACATCTATTAGTTTGTGGTTCATTCTGAACAGATTTTGTGTTGGAAGAAAGTCTGGGAGACGTATTGATATTACATCAGTCTGTCTGACATTTCACGCCAAGCTGTTAATAACAACTGCTGTTTGGACTGTCACTACTTTCGCTTTAAGTTTCAGTTAGTGTACTCTCCTCAATTGACAGACTAATAGAAGCATTAATTTCTATACTGGTAAGTACATCTCACCACACTTATGTACTTTATGGAGCATTAATGCTGACCAAACATTCAGCATCTACAAAGGCAGCTACGGTCCCGAGGCTCCGGCTTCAACTGATGTCAAATGCATTACCCTTGAATTTACGTTGACCAGTCAACCCTAATTGCCAAGGACAGGACAGCCGCTCTCACCAAGGGAATGTTACGCAGAACCAGTTTTATTTCTGAACTTATGCCAGAGGTTGAATTGCATTCTTGCGGGGTTACTCTGGCACCTAAACCTTAAATTGCTGAGAGGTTTAAGTACCTTCTCTCACTTCTTCTGAAGCAAAAGAAGAACAAATAAGAGATTTATAGGCAAATAAATACATAGTCTTTAGTGATGCAGACACTGCTGCAGCAGCCAAGAGAGAACTAAGGCGCAATGCAAAGCTCTCAAGGTCCTGGCCAAATGCATAATCTTATTGCCTCATACTATTTATTCACTGCGACTAAGACAGCTGAAACAAGCAGCAGAAACTATCTTCCTCCGAACAATGTTAAGGCTCATTCTTACAGATAAGCTAAGGAGACTTAAGCAGAGGCTATTCTACACCAAAAAGAGACACTTGAGGTGTTGGGTTGCCAATCAAACACTTCCTGAGTGAAGACTTGTGGGCATGTTTAAGCTGGATGAGGCTCTGCAGAGATTCAGGACAGAAAGCAAAAATGCGAATGTTTCAGGATAGTTAAGAGAGGTTAGACTCCTGTTCCCCATGATTCATATAACTAAAGTGTTAATTTTTAGATCTATTCACCCTTGGTGTGATGATACTAGGTATGAGTATAGATCTGGATTGGGAGTTGGAACTGTGGAGCCATAGAAATAAAAAGAAAATGATTTTTTTTTCTCATATTGACCTCCTGCCTAATGTGGCTATAACCCCATGGTGACAGACTGAGGAGAGGACTTAATTACTTTTTCACATCACTGATACTCAACTGCTGCCTCTCGAACCGTGAGGTTCTGGACTGAATGTCTCAATTAGTTTTTCCTTCAAAGCGTTTGGAATCACATCACGCTAAAGGTGTCAAATAAGTGAGCCCTGTTCTTTTCCAATCAGTGTGAAGACGCTCATTTTGCAGGCAGTCCTGTTAATTCCCCCCCATTTGTGAATCAGCTCTTCCGAGCCTCTGAGAGAAAGAACTGAATGTCATTCAGGAAGAGACAGCAGAATTCTGTTTTATCAGAAAAAAGAAAAATCTTCCAGAGATTTCCTAACATCTGAAGGATATCATTGTGATGCTATATCCAATGCGGTTCTAACAGTGTTTTCTGACAGCCAATATCAAATTTTTTTGGACATTTTGAGATACAATAGGTCTTCAATTGAATCAAACAGTTCAGACAAGCATCCATAAACCTCAGTCCCCCATCATCTGGGCTCTGCTTCTGCTGTTTTTCTTCCACTGGTCTCTCCCCTGCAACCTGCAAACATGGGGTTTTGTATTTGTTCATTTTTGCTGTTTTGAACGTTTAGTGCTACGAAATCATATTTCTCCCCTGATATTATCTTTATTGCACCGTTACGTGTTTCAAATCAGAAAACAAATTTGTCAGACAAAAGCATCCTTAACAAGTACAAAAAGTAGATCATGAGGATCTAAAAAAAGTTATTCAATATATTTTTGACATCACAAATTAACTGATTACCAATATTTTTGGAAAGGTTTAATTAACTTGCCACATGGAGGCCTGTTTCATAAACATAATTAATAAAGTACTTAAATATAACTTCTCTGACAACATAATGCAGCTTGAAAGATTAAAAAATGCTACAATCTAAAGCAATTCAATTACAAATGACAAATTGTTGGTTGTCTTCTGCTATTGAAGCCAGCTCACCAAAATTAATCCAAGAGCTCATAATGAATCATCCAGGGTATTGAAGCAGATCTAAAGCACTGCCAGCCTCATTTGCCTGAGTTAAAATACAGTTTGTGATCCAACAATAAAAAAGAGACCAGGCAGAAATGGCCAAAACAACCACACAAAAAAACATGTCTTTGTAAAAATCTTTAAAAAAGTCACTTTAAGCTCAAGATTATTTAGTTTTTGTAGCAGGACAAAGATCCAAACACACCAGCGACTCCACTTCTGAATGGCCTCACTTATTTTTCCACAATGGGACAGATTTGATTGCACAGCTTCTCACCCTTCATAGTCATCATCTAAAAAATGCTTTTTGTACTGAGATTTTTTTTGTCTGATGTTACAATTAGTTTTATGATCTATAACACATATTAGTGACAAAAAAGTTTGCCTGTAAGTGGGCAAGCACTTTTTCAAACCCCCCCACCAACATCAGGAGCAGCATGATCTTATGCTACATAAAATATCTCATCTACCATCAGGTGCAACTGCAACAAGAAACGTAATGGGTTTCTTTCACATCCTCTTACAAGAGGGATGATGTTGTACCTGTTATTTCTGTTCACTTGTCTGGAAAGTGATGTTTTACCATTAATCACAAGCTTTGGTGCTAGTATCCTGCCTCAGAAACCAACAAACTGCATGTTTTTAATGGATCACTTCAGTGAAGTACTAATATTGTGCACCCTGATTAATTTTTTTTCCCCAGAAATGAATTCTGGCAAGATGAGAAAATTGCCCAGAAACATAATTTGAACATTGACTGATGTTATAATTATACTTTTTACAAACACCTTTAAACCTACACTTTATGAATCATAGATTTAAGAAATACCTTAAAAGAGAGAACATCTGGATCCACACAGATGTGGACAAACAGTGTCTGAAGAAAATTATACAAACTTTAAATCCTTCTTTTCAGGAGTATAAAACTTTCCACTCTGTTATTCATAATGGTAAATCATACGGTGAATATTTTCATTATTAAAATGGTTTTCATCATGTTTTATCACCTCCAGAATAAAAATGATTTTCACGCATCTCTATCCGAGAAATCATCAAGTTTAAAAATGGAGAAACTTCAGATGTGGATGCATAATCTGAGATAGATCGATGTTGTCATGCTGTTCCTTTCACTGATGAAAACATTGCAGATGGGAGAGAAGAAGCTGGAAATGGTCAGGGGTTTTCCAAAACGGTTGGCAATTTGGAAAGGGAAAGCCAGCAGTGCCTAACATGTCGGCTACTGGTGGGGCGACTGGTCTGTGTTTTTGAAGCCATGCAAATTACCTGCCACCCTAGTGATTCTGCATAAAACATCTGAAAATAAATCCATATTTTATTGCAGTAGCATAATCCTGCATTTCTCCAACAGCAAGCTTTCGACAATCGGTGCATGATGCCAAAGTACAGCAGGGTTCTTCTTGTCCAGTCTCGTTTATCACATTTGAGTTGTTTTGAGCTTGTTGTTTTAAATTATTCTCCTTTGTGAACATTTGGGTAAGATTAGAAGAGGATCTATTTTCTTCAAGTGGTATCCTGACTCATGAGGATCTATGTTTGTGTATACAATAACTATAGGATCAAATGGAATGTATGTGTGATTGAACTGAAATGATTTTTTTGTCAAATGACATTTATTATTTGATGCTATAAGTAAACTAAATTATATTGTTAAACTGTCATGATCTCTTAGATCCAATCGAAACAGAAATTAAAGTTCTTCAACTCTCTCTCTAAATAAATATATTCACAATTAGTTATTTCTTAACATAGCTGAACTGCACTTGTCTTTTGACATAATGCGTGTTAATTAGCTTCACCTGAGTTAATTTTAATCTAGGTTTGAGAGGACATCAATAATAAGGCATTATAAAACATTCCAGGACAAAAACCAAAGAGAAAGTGCTGAATTTTTTTTTCACTAAAGCTGCTTAATATGTGTGCTAACTGAATATTTAGCCCCTGAAAAACACTTTGCCCTTAGGTCAACCAGAGTAAGGTTATACATCCGCCTCTTAACAGGAAACCAGAAATTACCTCAATATCACCTCTCACAAATGATTTACAGCCCCAGGCAGAGTAATGAAACGCAAAAAAGACTGGATGGAAATTAAATACGTCTGTGGAGAATGAATGGCACATATCCCTGGCAATGTGATATGCTTTCATAAATGTAAGAGAGCCACTTAAAGAGGAGAGAAGCTGTAGAGAAATGAGACACTAAGTCTACATCGTCTACAGCTTCATCTTGCTTTCATTTAAATCAGATTTCTTCTTTTGTATGCTACAGAAAAGAACAACACTGCAGATGAGTTCATCACAATCAGACGTCTAACAGCATCTGAAATGGAAATTGACTCCTGGGACTTGCATGTGACACCTTCGTCTTAGATATAACTCAATATGTCTGACTGCTCCGGTGCTTAATAAAGCTTTATAGCACCAATTCCCCATTTCTTTAATGAGTTATGACCACAGTGATGAATGTGCTCGATCTTTCCTTCTTTCATAAGCATTTTTCACCCGAAGAAGTCTTTTGATTTGGTTATCAATGTTTTATAATCAATCAGGGGTATAAAATTAATGGATATGATTGTCATTATCCATTAGGGGCAGAGTGCTTCACACTGTATTTTATTCCTGCAGACACCAGGAGAGATAAGATATTCCACCCAGGTCACGAACTGCTAAAATATAGCCAGCCTGAAAATGCAGTGAATACTAAAACATCTGCCTTCTGGGAAAAAAAAGACATATGCTTTACAGCTCCCTCTAATTGGAGACTGAACTGTCATGTTGTTGAACAAAAACTACACATTAGAAGAAAATATTGCAAAGCAGTTTTCCATGAGTCTATCTAGAGAAGTAAAATATTATGACTCTCATGCATTAAAGTTCAATTTAGCATAATTTTTGTACATTAAAATGTTTATGGTAAATACAAGGTTTTAGGCAGATGATATTTGCAGATAAGATTTCATGACAATTTTTGGTGAAAATCTAAGAAAATGACATTCAATATGTTCAAAATCAAACTTTTCACACTCTGACCAGCCTCGTCTTTTCCAATACTAATAATAGATGTTTATTACCCACCATTATTATCTCTACAATTCACCTTTAAAACCCACACACACTTTATTCAACTTTTACTCTTCAATACTGTTGTTTAATAATTGTTGGCAAATACTCTACATCTTTTTAAAAATATTGTTCATTACTATTCTATTAATTAATAGCATGTTCTTAACATCAATGTTTTTGTGACATTTTATAACATTTCCCCTTTTCTCTCATAAAATATACATCTATCTCCAGGGTCTCTTTACTAATTGAAACTCGATGACTGGGTTTTCAGAGTTGCTCATTCTCTCTAATTGATTTATTTTTTTTCACTTCAAACTTCTAATTCCTAATTGCTTTATTAACAGTAATTGCTTGTTTTATCTCCACATCCATCTCAGACACTTTTTGTTTTGTCCGCTACCTCAGGACAGCTAAGGCTACAGTGTAGCTTACTAAATAAAGTGTGTGTGAAAGGGTGAATGTAGTGTAAAGCAGTTTGGAGTCCTTGGATTTGATAAAAGTACTAAACAAGTACAGTTAATTTACCATTTTCTATTTATTTGATCATTTTTTTGATAATTTTATTGTGCTAGATCCTAGTGATTAAATTCATGTCTTTCACATTTGGATTTCTATAAAGCACCTTGTTTTACACCGAATTAAAGGTGTTCTATAAATAAAGTTTGACTGATTGAATGTTACTGTGACGAAAACGCAAGCGAGACTAAATGACTGAACAAATTAAGTTACTTACAAATAAACTTGTAAGGCTGCCATTTTCAGAGCTGGACATTATTTAAAACAATAATCCATGTCAGATAAAAACCTAAATAAAATGCAATATATTCAGTATTCTTTCAGAATGTAGAAATGCTAGAGAAACACGGCCACCTTGAGACGAAGGCGGATGGTGTTGCAGTCCCGCAGGGGGTTCAGTTTCAGCATCTCTGCCTGGTTGTTGCAGCCGGTGCTCTGCTTCTGTTGCTCGCAGCAGACACACACTCCATCGTTGTCAAACGGTACCTGGTGGGGAGGAGGGGAGACCACACATCCGCACTCAAACAGGCATGCCACAAAAACACAGAGGAACATGCGCGCGTGCACGACCAAACACACAAAGAGACACAGAGACACACGCACGGGCCAGACCTCAGCTTATTCTGTCGAGTAATTTATCCCCTCTCTCCATAAAAATATGCTGATTGTTTTTAAACAAATTAGACTCTTTTTTTTTAATACAGTGAAGCCTTGTGCACGTGTAAAAACGACAAAGTGAGGAAGTGATGAGCTACTCCGGGATGGACTGAGGTACCTCTGCTATGTGTCCCAGATTGGGTAAAAAGCAGGACATGAACTCAACAAGTATGGGTTAATTACATTGGGGAGAGGAGATGAAGAACATTAATATTTCAGTCACGTGTGGGTGAGGGTCCCTGGAGAGTCACATAAAGTACCAAAGTTAGTGTGCATGCGCGATCCGACTTGCAGGAGAAAAGCTGCTTATACTGTGGAAGTAGTTGGGTTAGTGGGCTGGGTGTCTTAGAAACCACAAGGGGCTTCTACAGTTATGAAATAGATACAAACCCCAGGCACTATAAATTCACTTTAAAAACATCGGCTAGGCATCTGATTAAGAAAAGTTCGGTCTCTAAGGGCTATTATTTGGATTGTTTTTTAAAAGAAAAGAGGGCTTACAGCTTTTGCAGCTACATAACAGCACCTCAAACAAAAACACAGTTCATACTCAGTTCACAATATCGCTTTCATACAAAACATAGATTTACAGCTAATGGGAATAATAAATGGGGATTTTGTGGGTAGTTAATATTTTAAGCTGCATGGATGCAAAGGGTGAAGAAGAACTAAAAAAAATTACATTCTTTTAAGTTTCCAGTTTTATCCACACCTGACACCAGTCGAATATTTGCAAAACTATTTTAATATGTACCTTTATGACACCAAATGTTGATATTTTTATGTACTGTATGATAGACTAACACAGAAAAAGGGCCATAAGCGTGAGTTGGAAGGCAAAGGATAGAGGCTTTATGTGTTTTGTCGCACATATAAATTGTGGAGAGAAATTGTATTCAGTGTCCCTGAGTCTATACGTCATAGAACTGAGTTTTGCTGGAGCTGATGTGATAATCGTGAGTCAGTGGTGACAAACAAATGGTTTTGTTGATTTCAGGAATGACTCAGCTCAGCAGTCTGTTTAGAACAGAAGTTGTATAAATTTGGACAACAAAAACCCATGACCATTTGTCTAGTATGAAAGTTGTTTACAACACATCACAATATTGCTCTGTTTAGTGGCTTGGTAAATTCTCCCTTTTTGCAGGATTTCTTATCATGGAGATAATTAATTGATTCAATACTTGTGATGTACTGAATTTGTGACAATAACTCTCATATGTATGACTTTACTTTTGATATATTTTGTGTTACAGCACATAATTGTGAAGTGGAAATGCCCATAATTTTGCAATTTTATCAATAAAACTCTGAAATGTGTGCTGTCTACTGAATGCAGCCCCTCTTTATTTTGATACCCCTGAATAAAATCCCATCCAGTAGGATGGCTACTTTATAAAATCATATGCTGAACTTGGAACATTTCACAGTGCACAGCTCAATCCATCCCGTTATTCCTCATAGAATATGCCTGAAGTGCAAACTTATCAACACAAGGTTAGCTAATCAAACTGACAGACTAGAGCACAAATTACAGATGCAATTAGGAGGTTTATGGTAACTCAAGAGGACCTGCAGAGATTCACAGCTCAGGTGGGGAAAAAATTGACAAGTGGACAACTATTTGCTCATCTGACCTTCATGGAAAATTATCAAGAAAATTATGGTTGAAAAAAAAGCTACAAGACGTCCCATATTTGCAGCTTGTCAAAAAACATGTAGGGTCCAAAAATAAGATGTCAGATTAAGATGCAAGACTAAGATTGTACTTTTTCCATTGAATATAGCTTGTTATCTTGTATGGACAGGACACCAGTCCATCACCGGGGCAACAAAAGACACACAGGACAAAAAAAAAAACATGCATTGTTGGCCTACATTCAAAAGCATATCAGAAAACTAACCCTGCTCATCACCCACCACAGACCACCACAGACCACCCCTCTGAGTGCTGGACAAAGGCACCACAGCACCCCACCCAAACACTGCATAGAAATAATGGATGTAGACATCGGACTGAGGGTCAAATAACTAAGATTGCGATGGGTCAATGTCTAGTTGGTCTCACCAGCTTACACTCCTCCAGCGAGTTAACAAGCTGAGCGTTCTGGCAGGAGAGAATGGAGCCCGCCAGGTTGAGCATTACACACACTGCAGACAGCAGCATGAAGAACGTGATCTGTGACAGAGAAACAAGAGGGAGGGAACAGATACAAATTAGAAACAGATAGCACAATGTCAAACTGCTGCTGCCTGCATTGATTAAGCGCTTACGTCCTTCTGACACTGTTTGAAAGTAGCTGCAGCGACAAAGACACTTTGTGCTTTTGCTAATCAATCCTGGTTGCCACAGAGGAAGCTGAATAAAACTGAAGACTTCTTTTACCTCACACCTGATGTTGGAAAAAAAAAAATTTCAGACATATAAAACGAGAAGATCATGACTTGGTTCTGTAGACTTTAAGCAAACTTTTGAACTGTGCAGGAAAAGGTAACTAAGCAACTAAGATGTATCAGGCTGTCTAAAATAGCAGTGAAAAAGACAACAGATCCTTCCTTTCATTTGTTACTTGTGAGCTCTGTGAAGATTACTCCTGCTTCTTGACAAGAAATATATCTTCTGGACCTAAAATAGCTTTGCAGTTTGAAGCAAAGAATTAAAAAAAACTCACAATCGATTCATTGGAAAACCTCATCAGTGACCTGATTTTCAAAAAGTGTTTGAACTATGTGATAGTAGCGGTGAAGGACAGATACCAAACAGAAAGGTGATCAGGAACAAGCATAAACAGATTGAGAGGAGGAGAACCCAGAGTGGAAGGCAGAAGGAAAGGGAAGGAGAGATGGCATGTAATAAACAGATGGAGCGATAAATTTAAGTGCTTCTTGCCACGGCAGAAAATTGAAAGATTGGGAGATTGATGAGCAAGCTTCAGGGGAAACTCTTGGATGTGAAAAACAAAAACCGAAAAAGGAAATGCAGACAGGAAAAAAAAGGATGGACACAAATGTAGCAATATGGGAGGACAAACCCTTTTATCTATTGGTAATGAAGTGCAGATCTTATAAATCCACTGTTCAATCCTAAAAAGTGGTACTCTTTGAAAGCTACACTATTACATGTAAGAGTATTAATACAATTAAGAAACATTTGTTGCATAAATGCTCAGTAACCAAGTTAATGGGGAGAAGAAACGCAGATAAACATGCAGGTAAAGGAGAGATGAGTTCCCTTAACCTCATACAATTAAATGCTGGTCATTTGTGCAAACATTTTATTGTGTATCATGTGGAGCACCTTCAAAAATGGTGCGGCATAGGATGTTTGGCACATTTAATTCTGTAGAGCTTCTCTTTTTTTAATAGCTTTTTTGGCTTTAGCAGCATTTCTTTGACAGTGGTTGAATAGGAAAGTGAGTGATGAGAGAGAGATAGAAGGCAAGTAAAAAAATGAGGAATAAACCACTGAAGTTTTGTTCTATTGAAGAAGAAATGTCTTTTCATTTAGGACAAAATGATAAGATGTCACATTTTAGAAATACCACCTGGCATTTCTTTTAAAAATAAATAAAAGAAAAGAAAAGAAAAGAATAATAATCCAATCTTTAAACAAACATTTGTAAAATGCTACAGTAGTTACCATATATTATCTTTTGGTGAAATAATCATCGGTGTGTCTCATCATGAACCACAGAATCCGCCTTATTAACAAGCAACAATAATTTAACAGGCTGCCAATGTTAGCTGACTATTAACCTCAATGTGAAAAATAAATATCTCTGCAATTAGTACTTTTACCTAATTACTATAATTAAATTTGGTGAGGGTCTGTGTGTAGAAATAGATTTACAATCATTTGTATTGTCTCTCCCTCTCTTCATATTTTCATTTGCACATTAAAATCGTAATTAGAGAATGGGTATTGTAGTATTTTATCAATTAGCTATAGCTACAGTAGCAAAATAAAAAGAAATTTGTTTCTAAAATTTGTTAGATCAAAAAAAAAATTGTGACAACTTTAAAAATAAGATACCACCTTTTTATGAGTTCCTCGTTTCAGTTCAAGGTTAAATTGGAGGATAAATTGGAGGATGGTTATAGTTAGAAATGTATCAGACTGAAAGTGGCTGATTCTTATTTCTTGATTCTCTCAGAGGTCTTACCTGCAGATTTAGATTTTTGCTGTTTTTGTGATTTTCTCTACAAACTCTTTATATCTATACGCTGATTCTCAAATGGACTTAAATCTGAACTTTGACTGACCCATAAACTGTTCTATAGGAGCTTTGGATGCATATTTATGGTCAGATTGCCGCTGAAAGGTGAAACTCTCTTTCAGTCCCACTCTAGTGCAGAATCTGAACATTTATCTTTAAGTATTGACGTGTAATTACTTCAACTTTGACCAGTTTCACTTTTTTAGCTGGTCTAATTGGTCGATAAAATAATCCCCATAGCATGATGCCACCACTGCTATGTTTCATCATGGAGATAATGATGTGATCTGTTAGTCTATCACAGCATAAAAGTGTCATTTTGCATGTATAAGATGGTTCACAGATAGGTCTGTCTTCCATCTTCAGATTATGTGTTTAACAGTGCTTTGTGAGAGATTTATGGCTTTGATTTTTTTTAAACTAAACCCTCTGTAAACACCACTATGCACTTTTTCTATGGTGGTGACCTATTACAAAAGACTCCCAAAATAAATTGTCATTTGAGGTTATTAAGAGGTAAAATATGAAAAACTCCACACTACCAGGCACTAGGTGTCCAAATGTTTAATCTAATTTTTACTGAAAGCAAAACAAAAGTGTTTTATCCAACATGCTGTTTGATAAAACTATAAAAGTGAATATTAAATATCTACGTATTTCATTAGACTCTATTACTGAGAGTATGTTTAGTGCATGTCTAGTTAGAATAAAAGAACTGTTCCGTTCTGGAACGAACAGAATAGAATTAGAATAGAATTAAAGTTTATTGTCGTTGCACACGTCACAAGTCCAAATCAACAAAATGCTGGAGCTTTTGTTGATTTTTGTTGAAAGCAGAGAGTTTGCAAAAATGTGTTAGGCAGAAAAATATTAAGTCATGTTTGTTCTGCAATAGAAATACTCTATTGCAATAGAAATTCTCTATTGCAATAGAAATACTCTATTGCAATAGAAATACTCTATTGCAGAAAGCAAAAGACTCATATATTGAAGGACATACGCCCATGTCACATCATTCAGAGTGAATTATAAGTTATTAGCAGCTTTGACAGAAAAAGCAGAGTTGTTACATGAATGTGAACAGTGAGCAGAAAGCAAGTTAATTGTTCCTAACTTCAACGATGTGATGACAATAACCATCACAACAACACACAAAGCATAAATATTACAATGTTGCAAGGGCAATGACAGTTAAAGCTCCCTGATGTTCAGGTCAGAAGCTGAACATTAATAAAATATCTTCTGGTTTCCCGTTTGTTGAGCTGAGCAGACACAGTGCTGAGCCACACATATTAAATAGACACAGTTCTAACAGAATAAAATCTTTTCATCAAGGCTACATAGACTACTGGGAGGTTACAAAATAATGTTGCTTTAAAAGCATTTTTTGTTTCTACCTATGTTCGGTGTGTCTCCCTCTATAATTTAGCCAGAATTTACAGTTATTCTTTTCCCTATGACATATTAAAGTTGCAACAATTCAGAATGTAGATTTATATTCATAACTTTGTAAATGAAAAACTACCCTGCCAGAACTAAGAAATAAAATATCAAGGTTATTTTTGTGCAGTTATGGGTAGCATAAACCTTTGTTTCTATTTTCATTATTATTTTCTTTCCATTTTAATTTTTAAATTAGGGAACACAGCAGATGTAAGAGTAAAAACAGAGAACAGAAACACACATGGAAAGATAAACACGAACTTAGGAAAATACATTTGTGAAGTAAATGTAAATGAGAATTTTAAAGAATAAAACACATCTATAATGAAAAATTCATATCACAGTCCATTGAGTTTTCCATGATTTTGCAATCATGGAAATTTATGCAAAATCAACAGATTCCCTCATTGCTTAGCTCATATGCATAATTGTGAGTTTATTGCAAATTTTCCACAATAATGATCAAAAGCTTTAGGTTGAAGCAACTGCTGGCTCCCACCTGCAGGTTGCACTATTTCTTATTTCTATCAAACTGCTGCCTCAGCTGTACTTGATGTCAAGTTATAGTAAACATGATCAATATGAAAACTGACAAAAATCAAGCTGTTTAAGTTTTTAAAAGAATACAAATGTTCAAGTAGCTGATATGTATGCTTTACTTTTATACAGAGATTTTTAAAATATCTTTTATGGGAAAAATATTGCAAAGTTCTTTGCAAATATTCCCAAAGCAATACCACATTAAAAATATCAGGAAATCCTGGAGGGACTAATACAAAATATATTTCAGAAAAAATTAAACATGGATATTGACACATAAGTTAATTACTCCTTTCATCCTACTTTTTGCAGTCATCATCATCCATAATATCATGCTGGTATAAATAATATATATATTTTTTGCCCTATGTTCTACTTTTTATAAAAGCTTTCAACTGGCTTCAACTTCGATTTACATGAGGAATAAAAAAACACATAATCATCAGAGACATCAAAAATAGAACAACTTATTGTTTGAAACAGATCAAATAAATATCTTTTTAAATTACACGAGTCCCATAAATATTCACACTGGGGCTCTTTAGGCCTGATTAATCAAGCTGCCACCAGTGCACCCCAATGTTTTCTCACCACTAAGATAATTGTCAAGCTCAGCCCGACACAAATGCCTTCTCGTTACCGTGTGAGATCACAGAGCACCATTTAGCAGCTAGCCATTAATTACTGTGACGCTGCTCTCTGCATGCCAAAAAGAAAAAAAAAACACACACACACACGCTCATTCCCATAAAAGATGCGAATGCTGCTCTTTGCTTTAACAGCCAAAACAGATTTACGCTGCATGTCATCATCACATCATTTAGGACTCACTGCAGAGGACAATACGGCATAATGTAATCACCATCCATCTGCATGACATGCATAGATTACAGAAGAACTCCCGAGGTTCTGTAATTTCCAATAACTGTCACTGAGGTTAACGCAGACATGCCTCTTCATCTCCAGGCCATCCTTTAAACTGCAAACATTAGTGATAGGGTTTTGGATGTTCACATGGAGACACAGGTCAATAATATCAGGCTGCATCAAAGATGGCTCCTTGGCTGTGTTAGTTCCTGAAAGGCTTTATGGTGAGAGATTGTGTTATGTTAATTTTGTGAAACGTTTGCTTGATACTCCGAGCATTAAAAACATGTTTTCCATAAAGTTTTTGCACTTTTTGAGTTTATTCACACAAGAAGATACATGCAGCACATTTGCTTTCCAAAAAGAGTATTTTTAATTTTTTTTCACTCATAAAAGGTCAATTTAGATAAAGCTTATTTAAGAAACACTAAAAAAACAATTAACAGAAATCAAGTGCTTAACAATTAAGTCAGGTTATGCCATTCTGAGCCAGATTTTGACGTTTAATGTAAGTATGACCATTAAGTGCAAGAAAGAAGAGATGTATAGTAAGGGGAAATCTCTATAATTTATAATAAATTAATGTATTGCACAGATTCTTCACACATAGAGAAGAATTTCAGGAGTTTGGTCTTGTTAAGCTAGATGATTATGGCTTATAACTAATGAAAACTCACCACTTAGTCTCTTGAAAAATGTATATCTCACAAAAAAACTAATGTAGAAAGGCTTTTATTAAATTTATGAGATGGACTTTAAGAACTCTGGGGGAAGCATATCCAGGATTTTGGCTACAACTGCAACATTCCTTGTGCTAAATCTCTCCTGGACTATAAAAAACGTCAAAAGTGTCTTACTTTGGCTAAAGAGAAAAGGGACTGAGCTGAATAGTTACACGAGGAACTACTTTTGCAAAGAAGTTAAGCTGATGTTCTGCTTACATAAATAGGTTTTTACCCTTAAAATCAAATTAAAGTTTGAAAAATGTCTGTAAAACTGTTAAATTGCCAATTTAAAGAGCTTTTATCATGCTGAACATCTCTCAAGGTCTGGCGGAATAGGAGCTTACATGTCTGCCCTTCAGCTTTATATTACAGATTTCTTCACTTCTTTAAGTGTTGCCGCCAACATCAACAAAAAAAGTCAGACTCATTCATCACCTTTGTTTATCTGAAGCAGCTCAGGTCAAAGATAAACCTCTCAGCTGGGAAACTGGATGATAAAGCAACAAATTGGTATTCTCCAGACATTCGCAGTTTTGCAATGAGCAAAGTAATAAAACACACAGAGGTACCTAAAAGGAAAAAGGGGAAATTAAGGGATTGTATCTCGTTAAATGACAATTTTGGTATTATTGTAAGCAGAAGTTAATATTTATTGTTAAAAAAATGTATAACATAAAAAATATAAAACACTTGAAGCACTTACATTCTGTGCAAAACACCCTCTGGTTGTCCAGATGTTGCTTTGCATTAACAATGATATTTTGCGACATGGTTTATGCATCATCATCAGTGCACAATAAATTATGCTTTCCTGAGGGAGATTAGTAGGTGATTAGTTTATCACTTTCTCCACACCGTCATTTAATATGGATGTTTCTTGTCCTTTCATTTATCACTATTACACTAACAATTCATTTCTTATGTCTTTTTTTAAAAATAACATAAAAGTCTGTGATTTGGAAGATGAAAATGTTTTGCTAACATTTTTTTTTTCTGAAAGATGCAGAATGTGAGTCTGGGCAGGGATGCATGTCTCTGCGTCCCTGCAGTGCTGGTGTCCCTCAAGGCTCTGTGCTTCCCCCTTTCTTTTCCACTCACAGTTGCACATCTCCCCACAAGTCTGTCAAACTCCAAGCAAATGACACAACCACCACTGAGCTCGCCTCATGGGAACGTGGATGACAAAACATAAACAACCTGGAATTAACTGGAGATGATTGTGGACTTCCACAGAGATTCTTGCACCACCGGCCAGCCTACATCATCCTGGGTATTTGCTCAATGAAGAATGTGACATCTTTCTGCTTTCTGGCAGCCATCATTTACTATGACCCAAAATGGGTTAGGGCAGCTGAAGAAGAACCTGCCAAAGTGATCCATCTCTGTCAGGTCCACTGTTGTATGGCATGTTGCTGCCAGAGAAAAAGACACAGCGAGACAGTGACATGCCATCTATCAAACCGAGAAGGTCACTGGCAATCTGCCCTTGATTCAAAATCTAAACACCTTCAGGACCTGTCCAGAGACTCAAGAGTCACAGTTTCATTTGCTCACCTTTTCTTCTCGCTTTAAAACCCATTACAACGTGCATATGTTAAACCGTTCTGTCAGTAATTCAATTTACAAATTTTGTTGCATACAGGTCAAACAACCAGCTGCTCTGAGATTTCCTGAGGTCCAAACAGAAAAGCAGAACTAGTCAAGCATTTGTTGTTGTTGCTGTTGCCTCACAATTGTGAATAAATTCACCGATCCATGAAAGAGTCTGCCCATAGCTGACACACTTTTACACTTTTGCTGTAGAATTACTTGGAGCTTAACATCTTCGTGTTTATTAATCCAGTGTTTTACGATTTGTAATTTTAAAAGGTTTAAATATAAACAGACATGGCTATTCAGACGAATATATTGTACTTGGAAGCATTTTTATGAAATGCTATATTTCATATATTATATTTATTTTTATGAAGAGCATTTTTATAACATTGTTTCTTGCATTGCATGAATGTATTAAACAGGGAGAAACAACAGAGTACATAAAAGAATCTTGTTCCAAACATATTTCAAAGATCTTTCAGCTTCACATGTTACCTACCTCATTTGCTGCATTGAGCAAAGAAAATGATGAAATCCCAAAACCAATCAGTTCATGAAAGCTGCATCAAAAAACACAAACCATAATGTGCAATTTACTGTAGACATGCTAAAGGTGTATTTTTGGCAGCAATGGCATCTAGAGACTTAAACTATCAATATATGGATTGATCTCACAAACCCACAATTCAAATATATCGCTGTTTGAAAAGGTCCATTCATTATATGTATGGATCGGTTTTCTCCATTTACTTCCACATGATGTGGGTAAATGCAATTATTTGTCTATTCTAAACCCAGTCCGAAGGAACAGTAACAAATTCAACACATTAGTTCATAACTAAATGATGACCCACATAATGGGATCTAACAAAAATCTAAATAGGGCTTTTTTAAAAAAGGAGATTATACCCTCGATCTGTGCTTTTAACCTCTGGAGAAATGAGCAGCTCATTAATAGATAGTTTGATCAGCAGGGAATTGGCAAAATGAGTATCTGAAGCACCGTTTGCATCCTCCAACTGCAGCACAAATTAGTATTTAGTCTGCAGCAGCACTGCGACACAACACAATTTATTTTCAATTATCCCTGAGCCACGAGAGATGGAAGCAATGTTGTTTTGTTTTTGCTGCTGCTCAGCAGATCACACACCCTCTGATACATTTTCCCTCTGACACCGAGTATCAATCCTCAGGCCCCTGCAGGGATCAGGCACATCTGTGCACTAAAAACACTTAAAGGACAAGAGAACCAGCTATAAGTGCTGGTTCTTCAGGAAGAAGTGGTAAATGTTAACAAATTATATCATGGGATATAGTAAATTGCTCTGCTTAAGGGAAAAGTAAAATGTTAAATCCTCTGCAGCTCTGAGACTAATCTGAAATTAGGGAAGAAATCATCAGTCGGTTCTCACCGGCTCACAGCTAAACCTGGTGTAACTTTATGCGTTCAGCTCAAACAAAGGCATCATTTTATGTATGCCTGTGAGCACTGCGTGTTTGTGTGTGTCATAACCAGATCTTCGGGATTAGGTGCGACGGAGGGTGAGTGACCCTGAGCTCAGCTCAGGTCCAAATAAACAGTGGAGGTGTTGATACTAACTCTCGGCAGCAGGGCCCGCGGGATGTCACAAAACACCAGATATGTTCACCGCAAAACCAAAAACTGTTGAAAATAGATGTTAACGTTCACTGTCTATAAAGAAACACAATCTTGTTTACTCTCGCTAGCTGACAAACAAGCCAAACTACATTTTTCAGTTTTAGGTCAGCTATGATTACCTAAACTATTTTATTTGATGTAAATGTCAGAATTCTGAGAAAGAGATAGCACATGTTTTTACTGCAATAGCTTCTTAAAGTTCAGAAGTTCAAATGCACTAAGGTTATTGTGCCTTTAAAAACTTTGAGAAATCCCTCAAAGTTAGTTAAAGTCAAACACTGAAGTCAACCTGAGCAACACATTGCACCGTGGGAAAAGAACAACATGTGAAAATACTGGAGAGACATCACTGAGCATCTCTGCTTTTCAAATGTACACCAAACTTATAAAGTGGCTTTAGGACAACAAAGTTATTGTTTTGTAGCTGCCACCAACCCGTTCTGCTCTATATAACAGAATATATGTGGACAGAGATAAAAACGCGTGAGCAATGTGGTCTGCAAATCTGACGAGGAATGGGGCAAATTACAGCCAACTAAATTGAGAAGCTTGTGGAAGGAAACCCAATATGCTTGACCCAATACTCAATGTTTAAAAGACAATTTTAAATACAAAGGAAATGTAAGTAAATTTCAGAATTTCAAGAATGTTCTTAAAAAGAAAATGTTTCTCTAAAACGTTACAGAAACAAGAAATGTTACAGAAACCTGAAACCTGAAGCAGGTTTTAAGATAATGAAGTATTTTAGTAATCCAAACTGATTTCCATCCATCCATCCATTTTCTTCCGCTTATCCGGAGTCGGGTCGTGGGGGCAGCAGCTTCAGAAGGAAGGCCCAGACTTCCCTTTCCCCAGCCACTTCTTCCAGCTCCTCCGGGGGAACCTCAAGGCGTTCCCAGGCCAGCCGAGAGACATAGTCCCTCCAGCGTGTCCTGGGTCTTCCTCGGGGCCTCCT
>CAEGAF010032009.1:0-24665 GCA_903067075.1 Micropoecilia bifurca | reverse complement strand
CAAAATAATCCACTCCTGCAGGAGTATCATGTCAGCTTCTTTGTGAAACATTCAGGAGAAGACACAACCTCAAGTAGGCAGAAGTGCACACTTTGTACACACACACACACACACACACCACCATGTAGGCACAATACCCATTCTCACCCTAACTGGGTCAATCCGCCATACATTCTGGCGGGGGAAGGAGGAGTTGCAAGTTTTTGCTGAAATGGTGATAGGAAAAAAAGAAAAAAAAAAAAAAGCAGGCTCATTGGGAACGATTCTGCCGCTCGCTAATCTAGGCCAGATGTTTGAAGCGAGCGAGGATAAAAGGAAACCAAACAACAGCCGTGAAAATCCAACAGGATACAGAGTGAATGGGTGCAGGCACATGGAGAGCAAATGATGAGAAGGTAGAGGGCAGAATGAAGGAAGACAGGGAAGAAAGCGGCTGTGGAGAGGACAGTGGTTTCATTAGTGAGATTGATTAGATGAATGGAGAAGCTAACAGCCTCTCTGCTCTTTAGTTAAATGCCATCTCTGGGCCTATCAGCACCAGCTCCAACAACAACACATAAATTACAGAGAGAGGAGGAGTGAGAGAGGCACACACACACATGCAGAGAAACAAACGGAAAGAGAGCATAATCATCAACATGAAACACACAAGACAAAATATGCCTGCAGAGGTCTGGGATCACCAGCAACAGCAAACGGCTGATCACCTCATTTTGTCACAGAAATGTAAGCAACAGTATGGTAATGTATTCTGCTTGTAACGTGTGAGTGTGTGTGTGTGCGCGTGCGTGTGTTTGGGTCTATGTCCAAGACAATGTAGTAAAAGGTCTGTGGACGAGTCTCGGAGAGTGTGGGAGTCTTCCTCTCTTCACTTACTAAATTAATCTCTGCTCCATCTAACACAGCAACACATACTTCCACACAATTACTAATGACATTCACCCATCCTGAGGGCTTCTTACTAAAATGTTGGCTTTTACAAGGAAACTTAACAAGTGTGAAATTAGAAAGGTTACCGAATACACACACAAAGAGAATCACAGAGCATGTGGCAGGGACCGGAGCTCAGACAGAGAATAAGCTCTAATTGAAAAAGCCTCTTCCTCACAGGCGTTTGCCGTTGAGGAGACAACGCAATAAGGTAATTATAACGGAGTGGCACGATGCGTCAGGGTTCGTCTCAACATCGTCACACACTGACTTATATGAAATTACACAAACGATTATCTTCTGCCCTATCAAAAATATCCCCAAAAAAGCCCATGTCTGTTTATGCACAGTGCATGAACTTGAATGAAACTACTTTGCTAAAGCGGTTGATTTATTTTGACCATAAGTACATACTTCAGAGTCAGTACCGACAGGCATGGATTTAACCAAAGCAGCAAGACAGGAAATTATGAGGATTTATCAACATTTTACACCCGTGCTTTTGTTTACTAAGTGTTATTAAGTTAACCAGGATTCATGAATACATTCTGATCAAAGTTTCATGAGTAAACTTCTCACTCTAGAAATGCTCTAAATGGCAGCAATAAGAGAAATGGCTGAATAAATAACACACTCATCAGAGTGTGTGTGGATTTACTGTAAACATTCCCAAGCTACTAATACAGTTCTGGTTTTTAGTCTACATTCATCCCTCATAGTGGAGTGCTAATTTAATTTCAGGCTTGATTATGGTTTTCAAAACCTTATTTGAGTGAAGATGATCACAGAAAATACTCTTTCAGATAGTTATAAGAAGAAATATGAGTTTTCTTTAATGCACACACAATTCAACATACAGGGGACCAAATAAATACATTCACTCCTATTTCTGTTTGAATAAAAATCAAAAGTAAATTGTTAAGGACACCACACAGCTAGAAATATAAATATAATTAACAATATTGTAATGACACTCCTACCAGGAACACCGGATGAGCGTGAAGTATGTTTACATTTTTAGAGTAATGTTAATAAATTCAATAGAAGACCAACAAGCTGTAAATACCAAGAAAAACTACTTCAATCTCTGAGTGCAAAAGCCTGTTTGATTTAGCAGAACATTTCCTTGTTAGAATTGATGCACTACAAGAAAAATTAGACACAGACAGTGACTGGATGTAAACAACACTCAGCTCTGAATCAAGCACGGTTAAAAGGCAACATCAATTTTTAATGTCACTAACCACCTGAGCTCTGCATGGCTCGAAGATTTCAGATTTAAAATGTTCTTACTTCTATGTCTTTGCTAAAAATCAGTTTATCACAGTTTTTTTTAACTTGGCTGAACAAAAATATGGTAATTTTTTTTTAAACTGCTTAGCCTCTCACCTTTGATAGAATGCAAACATATTTGGTTTTAGGTAAGTAATTTTTTTTCCCCCTATGCTGTTATCAGATTTTATGGATAGGAAGAAACTACTGAGTGGAGACCGTTTAGTTCCCGGTTACAACTAAACATTGTAACTGGGTAAACAACGTCTAATCGTCCTATTAGTGTTATTACTTACAGTCAAACTACAAAATTTATCCGGGGAAATTTTTGATGTATATGATTTCCATTAGGGCTGAACGATTCACTGCCCAATGTATGATATTAGAGAATGATGTGATATGTCTTGCATGTACTGGTGCATTAATTCTGATTAATCAATTTCAAAGTTTTTAATGCGTTACAAATTTTTTAATTAATCAGTTTCTGATATACCAGTAAATCCACAATATGTTAGATTTTCGGGTATAAACCTGATGTGGTTTGTAAAACCACAGCAGGTTTGGTGTGGATGGATTACAAAGCTGCTTCTCTTGGTCCAATGGGGGTTAATTTTTGCTTCAAAACATAATCTGATGGAACAATGGAAAAGTCTATTGTGCAAGAAGTTCCTGAAACACTTGAGAGCTGAATGGATAAAGTTTGCTACTTTCAATTAATCTGATGGTTGAAAAACCCAAGATTAAAAACAAAAAATATATTTGTTGTTGAATTCGCATGTCTATCTATTCAATTTAGCAGCAAAAAAGGGGTCTTAAATGGAGATTGTTTATTTGTTGAAGTGGTTTGATTAAAATGTCATTAACTGTGATTAATTACAAGCCTTGCAGTCAACACAATGAAAACATTTAAACAAATTCCACCAATAATTTAAATTAAAAATGGTTGATGATTACACCTTTCTTCTTTTTTGTATTGCTGCATTTTAGCCATTCTTATAATTACATAACTGCTCAACAGTTTCCAGTTTGTTTGTTGGTATTTTAATGATTAATGCGTGGTGATCAACTCCAAGGGTTGAAAGGGCTCCTTATCATCCTCCTAATCTTTAGCTCCTTCCACATCAACTTCAAATTAGGACTGTGACTGAGCTTCTCTAAAATATTAACACCTCTTCCAGTCAGAACAAAAACTAGGCAAAATCGAATTATTTGAAATCTGCCAGTTGTAAAAATAATTTGATCCTTAACTGTATTTTATCCACATACTAAAACGCAATATTCTAAGAAATAAAGCAGGTAGTCATGTTTAACCATATGGTACCGATTAGAGCAGCTTCAGGTAAATCTACACATTAGAAGGCAAAACTATCCACTGACCAATTTGACTCTGTTTTACATGAACTGGTTCATTCTGGAACCACATTAGCTGGATGTTGGAAAGGAGGGTCACAGTAACAGCTGCTTGGAGGTGCACCACTGTCAGTCTACTGACTCTCCCCGGTTCTTTTCACCTTTCCTCTCCTCCCTCCTCATCATTTCCACTCCAGATTGAGCACAGTTTGCTCTATTTAATCTGTCATGAGATGCAAATAAAATGCAAATCCCTCCCAGAGGAGTGGACTGCTGGAGGGAGGCTATCTGATGTCAGTGTTCAAGAAAGAAGCACGGCCTCAGGAAGAAATGATGAGACGGGTTGTGTATGCGAGGCTTGAGAGAGTGGGTGTGTATGTAGGATAGAGGGGCAGAAGTAGGGAGTGTAGGGGGAAGGAGGGGTTGACTTTGAGTGCAGCTGTAGAAAAATGTTTTTAAATTTATCTTGGAAACAGGAGCAGAGGGGGACTTTCAGTATCACAGCATGGAAGGAAAAACTCAGGAGGAAAAAAAATAATACCCTCAATCTGTCCTGTACAGCTTCACATAGGAGACAAGAAACGAGAAAGGGAGTAGATAGGAAGCAGAGAGAAATGTAAGGAATAAGATGGAGTTTGGGAGGGGGAGTCGAGGAGAGGCTGATGCAGCCATGGCTGTTGACAAGAGAAAAATACACCTTTCACAGGAAAATAAAGCTTCACCTCCCTCGCTGCTGCATTCCTGGTAACACAGCAAATCATCTGGCCTTACCTTCCTCTCACTGCAGAGAGGGAGGAGGAGAGAGAGGACAGTGATGGCAAGGAAGGAAGTGCAGAAACGGCTTTTCTCGCACCAGTGGCAAAACTACAGTATGTCTTTTTTTATTTCTCTCTCAAATACACAGTCCTTGTTCTCTGAATGCATATATCTGACTGCATGTAGAGCTCCAGCATCCATGTCCATCATAGATACAAAACCTGAGCCAGGCTTCTCTCTCTCTCTCTCTGTCCACCATTTCCCCCTCTGTCCTAGCTTAAGCTTAGCTGCGGCTTTGAGATAAATGCATAAAGCTGGAGTTGGACACATCATGCACTTCCTTTTTCTCTCACTTGTGCCGATTTTGAAAAACACAAGTACAACAGGTTCAAACATGCTGGCTTCTCTTCACCATTTTATAAGCTTTTTGTACTCACCCAGCATCTACCTATGAGTCAACCATAGAAAGCATTTAAAAAAGATTTTTAAAAAAAACAGACTTCAGATGGTCTTTGACCCATTTTAATTTCACAAATTTCTAATCAGATGTTAGAAAATGTACCTGTACCTCATTAAATTTTTTTTTAAAGTTTCAGCAAAGTTGCAGGGAAAAAACTCAAGAAAAAAAGCAGAAAACTATGCCAGTCAAAGTGGAAAAGCAAAGCCTAGTGAAAAAACCCAGACAGCAAAATTAGATACAGTAAGAGGCTTTGTTCTACAAACGTGAAGAGAAGAGTATCAACCAAGTCGTTCCTCCTGAGAAAACAGTTTTCTGAATGATGCAGGAAAAAAAACATGCACATAGTAGTTGGTGACCCTCTTTTTTACAGTTTCAAATATCTCTTTGAAACAGTGAACCAAAGCTGCTACAGTTTTGCTGCTGTAGGAGACGAGTGCAAAGCAGAAACCACTTTTAATGTGCAAATTTTGCACTTTTTAGGATCACGAGACTGTCACAATAGTTCATTCAGAGTTCAACCTCAGACAATGTTACAAAGATATTAAATGTGGTAATTATTATGTTTTCAGCAGCTAGTTATTTCAACTACGCTTCACATCACATTACTTTAATTAATACATCAAATTTTAGCCTTTCTTACATTAGTTACTCAGTGCCCTCAACTGAATATATTTGTTTTGTGGTGAAGGATGACTTCTTACTTTCGAGTAAAATGTAGTTAAATATTTCACCATCTTTGAAATAATGGCTGAACCACACATGAACTGAACCTAAAATGAAACTAGAAAAATATGAGCCAGTCATTACAAATATAACTTTCCTTATCGTTTGAAGAGTTATTTCTACAATTCAAAGAATTCCTTGTGTGTTGATGATTATCTGTATTTATGGCTGAAGGAAAAGTATAATCTCTGGCTCAACTTTCAGTCAAGGACCAGAGGATCTTCTCTTACACTAAATACATTCTGACTCATTTTATGAGTGTATGGTTCGGCACAGGGGAAAAATTGCGCAATAGTTTATTTTTGTCTATTGAGGGAAGGTTTTATTCACAATCATTGTGGTTTTATCATTGAGGTCAGGCCCACATCTGAGAGCAGGGACATGAACCACCTAGTAAATCCACAGAGTCCTGCCCTATGTCGATGCTGTATAAGCTTTTTATTCTCGGCAAACTCTTCCAATGCAGAACAAAAGTCATCGAGTTCAATTTGCAGGGGCTCATTAACATTCTAACAAGACTTCCCTCAGCCACAAACCACTAAATAACAAATAGAGCACACCAGTGCTACTGTAGGAAGGATAAAATCATTTGTAAAAGTTCTGTCTTCAATGTTTGACTGTCCAACTATGTGATAGTCGATTAGTACTTGGCTTTTACCAGAGAACTTACCGTAATGCTCAGCGCATTCTGTTAGGTTCAGTTCTATAATACTTTTAAAAGTGTACAATAAAAAAACTAAGTCTATTCAAACACCAATTAGCTGAGTCACCAGCAGAACTTGAGTGATTTTAGTTCAAAAAGGTAGACTGGAGATGTTATAAGAGTCTCACAATAGAGTCTGATGCATCACATAAATGCTGTGCAGAAGGAATATTTATGGATGAAAGTTAGATTTTGTTTTTATTTGACTGAACAACTAATTGTTAGTGATTAAACATGTAGTTCACACATTTCTATGCAAATGATGCAATCAAAGGCACAGTAGACGTCAATAAATGTAGTAAATAAATGTTTCACTGTTAGATCAAGTAGGTAAATCCAGTTTCACGTCCAGCAGTCTAAGATATCTGATAAATCTTAAGGTGTACATTCCTGCTTGGGCTGTATAATCCTTTTTGAGCTTTGTTCTTAACACTGATTTGTCCTTTAGGCCACATGCTTCATCAAATTAGACCCAAGACTATGTGAATGAGGGAGAACACAAGTCCTGCTCCAGTAAAAGATGGTAATGGTCAGAGAGTGGATTATATGAGAGAAAGAAATGGCATCCTTGTTTAAATCCATTACTTTAGTCCAGTTTATTACTATTGTGTCAATTTCACAATAGGGCTGTACCAGCTGCCTGTTGGGTAGTTTTTAAGAATCAGCTCAGTCTACAAAATCCATAGATCTTGAAATTAATATAAAATGTTTTTCCATCACAAGGTAGATGGCAGGGATAGGAAGAAATGCTCTGGAAGCTTAGGACGGTTCAAGAAGGGAGTTTTATTGTTTAGGGATGATTAAAAGACATCTAAGAAACAAACAATTATGAGAATTTTGCTAAATATTTAGAATGTTTTCACTTTTTTGCATGATACATAATGTATTTTTTTTTACAAAGTGACATACTAATAAGTTTCTGATAAAGGTGTCGGTAGTAAAAGTGTGCAGAGCTGAAGCATTGCTGTGAATAGCTGAAGTGAGGTGGACTCAGGAGGGCCAGACCCAAAATGCAGCTGCAGCAGCAGTAAACAAATGTTTGAAAGAGGATAAATGATAAATAAGACACTGTTTTGAAAATACTTTGCTTGTTTTGGTAGTTTTAGCTAAATCGTAATGAAAGTTGATTGCTTGAGAGGCTGAGCTGTTTAATTGTTGTAATTATGGTTATGATGCTGATTGTGATAAGAGCAGCATCAGAAGAGAAAATGAACAAACTTAAGCCCTTTGTGATTATGACAAGTAGCTTAGCATTGTCAGTTTTCTCTTTGCTGCAGCCAATTTCATAAAACATGAGTGAGATCACCCAATATTTTCGATAAACTATACTCTGTAATTCAACTTTATCTCACAAAAGCCTTATCTGATGTCCAGAGCCATGCAAAAAATGTTCACACTCTGAACTTCACAGTTCAACAAGCTGAGGTATTTTGGGGGGATTTTTTGAGACATCAGCACAAAGGAAAGTAGTAAATAAGTAAAAGTCTACTTTTAAAACACCTTTCAGGACAGATTAAGTGATGTACAGAAGACAAGCATCAGAATAATAAATGGTTGCTTGTTTTAATCATAAAGAAAAGTTTTTATTTTCTTTATAAAGAGTCCATCAACCTTAAGCTTAAGTGAAGAGCGTTCCATGCACCTCTTCGTGTTTGTCTACTGAAATAAATTGATTCAATGGATTTTATTTAAGATTCTCTGTATTTTTAACCTAACAAAGGTGGAAAGTTCAATATGAGTGCAAGTCACTGTAAATCAAAGATAACCTTTTCTATTAAAATGAGTAGAGTTCCCTCAAAATGGTCATTTGTCTATGTTGGCACAAAATATTGTTCATTAAAGTCTAAGCACAACTGAGTATTAATGACACTACAAAGCCACTGCTCATTCTATTTTTAACAAGCCTGTTAAGACTTTTCACACTTATCATCAAATCTAATAGCCTCATTTCAAAGTATAAAATCCATGGTACAATCTACTGCATTACACAGACCCAGGATGGTCCAGTCAAACACAGCTCTGTTAAAATAAACGACGCTAAATACAAAGTCAAGACACATGCAGTAGTTCAACATGTCTACCCATGGATGTGTAATGCTAAAGCACCATATATGATGGGACTTCAGTTGCAAACCTTGCAGCTGAGGGACTTTTTTGCACACAGGATTTATATTTAGTGTGTTACTGTACTGACAAGAAGATGTGATATAACTGAATGAGCAAATCATGAATTAAATAATATATGGAAAACGATATCTGATCACATATTTCTAAATAGGTGCTGCTTTTCCAACAATTAGAAAATGCAGTGCAGCTGTTAAAAAAGAGGAAATATTCAGGTTTGCTTGAAATCAAAAGTGTAACATTAAGTTGTTTCACTTTAAATATGGCTTGCTGGCTCCTTCTTTTATTCAGGCAGAGAAAGAAGCTTCACTGCCATCCCTGGCTCTGTGGTCGAGTGAGCTGGACTTTGACACATCCTCCTCATTAACCACAACAAGAAAAGGTGACCACTTCAATCAAGATATTAAGAAAGGAAATGAAATGAACAAAAAAGGTGCATTGGGAAAATGAATCCTGACAGAGGAGGAGAAGAGGAAAAAAGAAAAGAGAAAGGGGGGAGGATTGATGTTTATTCTTTGGCTTTGTTCCCAGATCTGGTGTTCTGTCCCTCACCCATGTTTGGCTGCAAATGACTCTTTGTTTCAGACTGCGGGTTTGCCCTGTCCACCTCACGTCTCTTAACAGTAATAATGCATTTCCCCCAATTAATATGTTATGGATTGGAGAGTACATTATCATTCCACAGCCTCATATTGTTATCCTGGTGCACCCTGTTCACCTTCTGCTTCCACAACAGCTGAACCACAGACGTCTCAACCATCCTTAATGACGGCTCGTGTTAGTCTCACTCTTTCGCATTTGGAACATATTTATAAATTCCTCATGATCCGACATCTTCACTTTCCTGACAAAATTGCACGAGGAATGAGATCATTCGCAGTTTTAATGATGATGAAATTTCCAACAATCGATGTTACAGATTTAAAATTACAACTGTATTCAATGACCAGACTCGACATCTCTGGGGTTTTCTTATTGTTCAACACAGTAGCAACTCAGATGCTTCCCAGGAGACACAAGCAGAAGGCCGTATAAGTTGAGTACAACATCCACAAACCACCAAGTTTTACATTTTAAAGTTACCTTTGCTAACCATGGCTTGTAAAAACACTGCAAACCATCTTAATGTGGGATGCACTACCAGTGATGCTTGATAGAAATTTGTTAGTTAATCTTAAATCAAGATATTCAGAGCATCTACAAGAATAATTGCTTTGTCACCCAACTTTTTAAAAGTAGCATACTATATGAAGCGATATCACAATTCAAGGGAATGGAGATGAAGCACAGACAATTGTTTGACTTTGTGACCCTCTTTAGCTCAAAAGGTTTTGGTCAGGGGGATTGTTTCTATAAAGCAGGCAAACATTAGGCCCTGATGCCAACTTCCTTCTGGTGGTGAAAAACACTACAACCCCAGCAGAGTATCTTAAAAGTCGATGCTCAGATGTTTGAGAGGGATTTTAAAAGGTCAGTAAAGTCTCAGCGTTTGCAGAGTGGTAGTAATAAACATGGCAGACAGTATAAATTAACATTTGTATAAATATTAGCAACTTGAATTCCACATTGATCAAAGGCTTCATGCTGCCATGGGTGCAAACTCATGCAGGGAAACATCCACACAGCTCCATCGGGTATGAAACTGAAAAGCAGCAAAATGACGAGCGCACACTCCATGTTTCTTCTGCACAGAATAAAAAGGTATCGGTAGCAAAGGTGGCTAATAATAAAACAGGTCAACATTAAACAACAGAGGTTGTCAGTATAATTACCAAAGAAAATGATGTAAAACTCCTAGAAACATACACAAAACATTGTTTAAAGTGTAAAACAAATATCTTGTGTGCTCCAAATCCTTGTTTACATGCAAAAATCATATTTTTTTCAAATACATTAGGAAGAATCACTTTTTCACACAAGTTTGAATGTTCCCCCCCGCTACCATTAACATCCACCCATCCATTTTCTTTACACGCATGTCCCTTAGTGGGGTCGGGAGGGTTGCTGGTGCCTCTCCAGCTGATGTTTCAGGTGAGAGGCGGTGTCACCCTAGACAGGTCGCCAATCTGTCGCAGGGCAATCAGGGCAATTTGGAGAGGCCAATTAACCTGACAGTCAGGTTTTTGGATTGTGGGAGGAAGCCACGCATGCACAGGGAGAACATGCAAACTCCATGCATATAGACCGGGGCCGGAAATCGAACCCAGAATCTTCTGGCTGCAAGGCAACAGCTCTACTAACTGTGCCACTGTGCAGCCCTAACGATAAACACTAATTTAAAAATGCATTCTATATTTACTTGCATTGGAATAATTTAATTTGGTTTGATGTTCTGAAACACTGAAGTGTGATGAGCAAAAAAAAATGTATCAAAGAGGCAATGTTTAAAACACACTTTCACATTACAGTACATCTTTTTAATCCAGTCACTGAAGTTAAATCATTCTGCATAAAAACTTAAATCAAAGAAATTAATTAATACATCTTATATTGTCTCATTGTAGAATTTAGCAAACAGAAATACATTTCTGATTTCAACTGCATGTGGCATTATACTTGCAAAACTTTGTTCATTTTCATTTATTCTTCTCTTCAGCCTTTATCTTAATTGTTGACACAAAATTTGATCAAGGCTGGTGAAATTTTGCCCAGTAAAAGAAAATACAAAAGTGTAGATGAGGAGATTGTATTTTCTGACACTGCTAGCACTGGCTCACTCCATCACTGTAATTGATGTTCAAGTTTCTGCTGCATTGCATTTCACCTACAACAGTTCCTTGAATCAACCTGGACAAAAACTGTGACTGTGCACTTTGTTGATGCACTTTTTTTAACTTCTCTAAGAGTGATGCTAAGAGTTTCTGTTGCCGCTGTGTCTTTCTACAAGTACTGAAATAAAATGCTTTCTTTTGCCTGTACTGCTGGTTAAAAAAAAAGATGGAAGACGGCCACTAAAGTTGTCTGTCACCAAGATAAAAGATGATTTTGACTGGTCAATATCTTTTAAGGTCGCACAACGTGAGCAGTCATGCAGTAGAAACTAAATATTGCTAGGATAAAACTGTTTTAAATTAGGAAGCTAAAGCAGTGTTGAGAAAATTATCCACCTCACAGATTTACTTAGCTGCTGCTTATTGTCACACTTAGTTGTTTCAGATGGAGAAAATGTTATTGGCAGTGGCAGATCAAGTTTAAAACAGTGACATTTTTAAAAGGATTTAAGAAGAAAAAAAGATATTCAATGGAACCCAGCTGTAAATAATTGTCCTCTAAACCTTATAACAAGTTGGGCAATGCTGATACCAACTAACATCAAGGACAACTGGCAAGGAGGGCACAGACGTCACAACAATTATATCTTCCTCACATTTGAGAAATATTTATTTGGAACCCTCGACATTTACAAACTTACTTCCCTCAGTGCTGTTTCTAATGCTTTGTGAAAGAATCTATTCCACACAATTGACAGAATACATACTGCCAAGACGCCACTCTATGTTTGAGTTTTCCTGATTACCTGCAACAACTCACAACATTACACGCTCCAAAGAGTTTAACTGGAAAGAGGGGAACAGAGGTGGAAGTTCAAAATTAAACGTTTCTAAGTAAAATCGTCCATCAGCTGCAATTAAAATGAGAACTTGTCAAGATGCCGTGAGCTGCATAGGAGAGAGAATCGCAAGCAGCTTGTGAGCCACTGAAACCAATATGTCCCGTCCACATTACACATACTTTCCTGAATGAGGATTTTATTCTACACATCTATTCAATCTGATGCAAATCTAGTCTTTAACTAGACCACTTGGAAACCTATTTTGCGCCAGTGTTTTAAATGTTATTCTGAGTTTGTTTCTAGCCTCCTGAACTGGAGGGACTCTTTAAATACTTGCCTCTTTAAATAATTTTTGTAGAATCCCCAATCCAGGGAAGATTCACCACCATTTCATTCATTTTTATAACTTTTATTTTTAATTTACTCAGGCTATTATTCATTGTTAGTACAGTTTGTTGGAGGATAGAACATTTAAGTGCAACTAAAAAGAAAAACAGAAGAAATGTGCAAGCATTCAAACACTTTTCACAGAAGAATAACATTATGACAGATAAAAAGTCAACATAGTACTTTACGATAAAAATAGTTGCTTTTCAGTTTTAAATAAATTATATTAAATAATGGCATTTTATTTTTTAGTTCTAAATGTTTGTGTTATTACACCATAAAAATATAGTATTTTTTCCTCAAGATTATCATATCCTTAAAATCTCAGCCTACTAAGCCTACTTGCAACGTAACTACAGAAATCTCACAAGCAATCTTCTGTCTGATAAGCTGCAAGACAGCATTACACACACACACACACACACACACACACACACACACACACACACACACACACACACACACACACACACACACACAGGGAAGCACACAGATAAGTCATAAATGCCACAGCTTGTGACATTTATAGGAGGAAATGAAAAATAGCAATGTCTTGTCATAGGCACATGCATTCAAGACCGTAATTGCGTTGAGTCAATACGATTACCTGGGATTCTCCCTCTGGATGCAAACACTGCTGAGTTACCATAGCACTATTATTCCCAAACCAATATCATGGCCTGCCAATCACTTCCAATGGATTACCTAACAACATGCTGTGGCAGCACACAAACTGAAGAGGGATATGCATCTGAATTCAAGTGCTAAACACATCCACACATATCCATACATGCAAGTGCACACAAAAAGTAATAAAACCGGATGTCCAGAGAAACGTACACCTTTGACTAAACAGCTAGCACGCTATATTATGCACACATACACACTGGCTTCTTCAATGGGCTCCAGGGTAAAGAAAATCATCCTTTTCATCTGAAGTAGGGAGGAAGCCCATTGGCCAAATTAGATTGTGCCATTTCCAGACAGAGTTAAGCATCAATCTGCAGCACGGTGCCATGAATCTCTGTGACCTTGGCTGATCATACCACAGCGTTTGGGAATGCTCAGAGAGGCTCTTCATCAGACCTGGAGGATATGGGACCAGTGATGATATTAGTCAGCCATTATCTTTCCGCTCACATCCATGCTTCTGTGCGTCTGCCTCGAAATCTACCTCGTCCTCTGCTCATCATTCCTCAGTCGCTCCAGTAGGACAAGGATAACCCATGAGCTCAAAAGGATTCTTACTTAATCTAAGCTCTTTATGTAATCTGTGTTTACTGATCCAGTTTATTCCCAGCAGTGTGACCCGTAATGATAACCAAATAAACGATGCGAGCCCTTTTGTATCAAATGTGATCCACTTTCAAAGAGTGTCGTCAACTAGGTATGGGCTGGTGTGAGATTAGCATTATAACCATTGCAGAAATCAACTGCTGTTACTTAAAAGCAGAAAAAAAGATATTCCCTCTGCTGATTACATAGAAATGTTTATATAGTTATTGCAAATATCCATAACCTTAATTTATTTTTGCATAAATTTGTATAAATAGCCTTAAGCAAAAATATAGATGAACACCTGCTAAAAATAGTTGTGCTATTCAAGCGTTTCCTGCAGATTGTACCTATTGTCTTCTTTTACTGCAGAATACAAACACTGCATAGATAAGAAAGGAACAACCAAATGCATCTTTGTTAAGAAAGTAAGAGACAATAACAAACTCAAAACTTCTTTGAGCTTCAAGTTTGTAGACCAAAAACTCAGTTTACTCTCTACACACTTTCTTCTAGACTTTATACTTTGAGTGCATGCATACATCTGTGATTTTGAAGCTTACTTTTAAAAACCTTGGCATACCTGTTACTGACCTATGCCTACTGTCAACATGCCAGTCACTGAATCCCCAAAAGCATTCTCAAGCATCCATCTTTAAAACATGCACAGGCATGACTGGTCCCTAAAAAAGGCCCACTCATCCTCATTCCAGAAGCACAGCAGTCACATTGTGAAAGATGAGATTGTGCTGAGATTGAGATAAATGAACCTTCATTATAGCCATAATAGCACAAAGAAGGACCAGTAAGAGGAAAGTGAGGAAGAAGATGCAATCTCCTTTTCTCTCCTTCCATCCCAAATTTGCCTTGTCTAACAGATCCTAAAAGCATAAAGGACACAAAAAGGACAAAGTACAGAGTGGAAATTTTATAAAAAATGTTTTAGCACCTATACGTACACAAATATGTGCATTTATATTGCTCATTCATAAACACTTACACTCTTCTGCGAGTTTCAAAAACAGACTCCAGCAGCACTTATATAGGGAATGAAATTTTCTGTCAGAATCTATCATGGGGAAATATCCCCCGCCCCTGCTTTCTCTCCACACACAGATAACATGTTTATCCTGAGCTGAAAACACACACACAAAAAAAAAAACTTTCCCCCCACAGTCATGCTGCAGGCTAAATGAATACAGTAAAAGCATAACGTTTTGCGTACATTTAGCCTATTTGACGATTGAGAGAGATTTGTTAAATCAAAGATATTATAAACCTGGCTTATGGTTGGCAGACAGCGCAAAGAGAAAGTAATTTAATATCCCCCACCCACTGGTCTAAAATCTCTAGAGATGGTAGAAATTTATGAATGCTGCAGAGCACAGTTACAGGCATTAAGACACACATGAACACAGCAAATCTAGTTAAGCAAACAATGCAATATTACACAAGCCAGTGTTATGGAGTAGACCTCTATTCTTTTCAGACAGAGTAATCTTCCAGCTCATATCCACTACATCAGGGCACATATTCACAGTCAATATTCTGTGCTATACCAATACAGAGGCGAGGACAGAATCCTAACAACCTCAACAACAGCACAAGGCAGTGTGTGTGTGTGTGTGTGTGTGTGTGTGTGTGTGTGTGTGTGTGTGTGTGTGTGCGTTAGTTCAGAAAGTGCTGCTGAGTCACAGATCACAAAATGGATTGGTCAGAGTAAAACCTAATTCTCTGCAAGTCAATGTGCCGTTGTTAACTAGAGACAACCCAATATGATAACATGAAAAAATACTAACTATAGGAACATAATACATTTTAATTTGGTAAGTAAAGCGTCATATCAACCATATGAGCATGATGCTATGATGCCACAATGACCATCTTTTGTGCACATTTTGGGTCTACAGATCAATATAGGTGGCAGGGATTTTTTAGACCCCATCCATCCATTTTTTTTTACACCCTTGTCCCTTAAGGGGGTCGGGAGGGTTGCTGGTGTCTATCTCCAGCTAACGTTCCGGGCGAGAGGCGGGTTCACCCTGGACAGGTCACTAGTGTGTGTGTGTGTGTGTGTGTGTGTGTGTGTGTGTGTGTGTGTGTGTGTGTGTGTGTGTGTGTGTGTGTGNACCTAGGGGCAATTTGGAGAGGCCAATTAACCTGACAGTCATGTTTTTGGACTGTGGGAGGAAACCGGAGTACCCGGAGAAAACCCACGCTTACACAGGGAGAACATGCAAAAAGACCGGGGCCAGGAATCGAACCCAGAACCTTCTTGCTGCAAGGCAACACCTCTACCAACTGCACCACTGTGTAGCCTTTTTTAGACACCATTGAAAGTCAATAGAAAACATTACCCACTATTTCAAATAGGAATGTTATGGTTAGCCAAACTGCATCAACACTGGAGCACAATGGCAGGGCAGTAGAACAAGATGAAAAAGATAAATAAGTTTGTTCAGGAATAATCCTATCCATCAGTTTTCAGGTCTGGATTGATGAAATGCATTTAAGTTAATGAGACGCTCTTGACCAGGAATCTTTAGATCCAGGTCTCAAGGACCAGCTTCCTACAACTTTTACATGCATCTGCTTCAACACGCTCAAGTCAAATAATGAAGTGATCAGCAGGACTCCGGAGAACATGACAGCTTACTGAGGAGGTACTTCATCCGTTTGATTCAGGTATGTTGAAGTAGAGGCATGTCTGAAGGTTGAAAGACTTTATTCCAGCTGTTGATATCAACAGGTACAGCTAAGGAAGAAGAGCATGGGTAAGTCACAAACAAGAACCAGTTGAAGACGTTGGAGGTGATAAATAAAAACAAACACTAGCACATTATTAATTTGCATAATCAACCTTCAAACACTGCTGTGAGAGAAACTTCCTGAGAATGTGGACGGTAAAAAATGTGCAAGGTAGCAGCTGTAGTGACAGGGAGAACCAAGACTATAAACCCTAAAATTTAAATTTATGGTCTCTTTTTAACATGACTGTATTGTATCTTTATACTCAGAATGAATGGAACTTAAAGATGTCTGTTTTTGAAGGACGATATTAAATACTCTTAATTTGTTAAATTAGTATAGATTACTACCTGTGGTTGTATTTCACCTTCTGCTTCTTTTCTTTTCTGATCTTTTTTTGGGCTTTGGTATATACTTCTAAAAACTACAAATTTTTGTTAAATAACTGGATAGAATACGGAGGCCATTTTACAACACCTGACCAAGACGGATAAAGAAAACTTTTGCATGCTTCAAACGTTGTTTCTCTGCTTAAATGGTTATGCAGAGAAATCTGCACAAAGGTATAGAGATGCAGGAAATTATCTAAGAAAATAATGACCACACAAACACTTTGCGAGCAGTCCCTATTTTTTTTTTTTTTTTTTTTTTTTTTTTTTTGCAAAAATAAATTGTGCTATTCCAGGTGTAAGAACAGTGATTCTCACACCTAAAAAAAACATCAATGTCAAAAATCAACACAGACTTGGTTTTCAGACTGTAGAGACCGGACTGAGCATAAAAAGTTACACACAGATCATCCGCTTTGTTGAAAGACGTCAATTTTGGGGGGCGAAATGGTTCTAAACTGACAAAGCATGGACACAGAGTAGCTTAGAGGTTTTAAGTGTGTGTAGCTCACTGGGTCAAGCGAGTTTTGAAGACTGACTTTTTTCCCTCTGTGTAACTGACATGTAATCAGTTTGTAATCCAGGAAGTTTAGAAAATACACAAGTACCTTGTCCTTTCAATCGTGTTCTTTAGCCAGCTAGGTGGAGAGTTTGCTAGAGGGAGAACTGCACTGTCCTGCATAAAACAGCCATCATCGGGGTTTACAGTTCTTGTGAAAGTCTATCGCTCGTTTTCGGTATCAATGTTTAGGGAACATGACTAAACAGTGCCATGACGTTCCATGACCCAAGGTTTGAACTGTAGCAAGACGGTCAATGTTAGTTCCTTTATCTGTCAACTTGGCTGATTGCTGCAGTAAAATTGCACAATGCAACAAATCAATAAATAAAAAAGGTACACAGACAGTCCAAGCAATCTGTAGGAGCACTTCTGCAACCTTGAGGCAGCACCCGGCTCACAGTGATTGATGCTCAAAACAGACATTTTTCTCACCAGTCAGGTCCAGGCCGGCAAAACAAAACACAAGAAAACATGTCCGTCATCATCACTGAGCTGTAGCTGGCAGAAAGTACATCTGCCCAGTCTCCTGATCCATCCATCTGCAGCATTATCCATTTATATTTCCCTTGCTCTCAATATCCATCTTATGTTAGAATGCATTTATCAACACCTAGTTGCATCTCTATTTTGCCTACTTTTTTGAAACTTTCGTTTTGCTATTGTCCTCATTAGACTGGCATGCTTCAGCAGAGTAGTATAACAGAAAGAAACGACAACACTTGAAAGCATTTCAGCACAAATCTATTACTACTCAATACAAAGTATTTATTTCACTGTAACATGCACTGGCACTCCAAACCCACAGTAGTTTCTCTTACTCATCCCTTTAAGTGCTGACACACACCTGATGGATCCCGCACGTTACCGATTCTCCTCTTCTTACCACAACACGAAGGTCACTCCTGGCCCGCTGTGTCCTCCTCTCTTCCTACAATCTGTCTCTTTTTCTCAGCCTACTTAAGCCAAAATGAGAGGGAATCCTCCAAGGGGCAGGAAATCCTCAGTCACAGAAAGAGATACTTAAAGATTGTGGAGCCAAGCAGCTGCTGATGAAACACAGCGGCGCAGCCAGCTGCCCGAGTGGTGGAAGCGGTGGTGGGAGGCTATCGAGGCAAGGCAAGTCTGCACCACAGCAAGCACGACAGACACATGCACAGCTTAGCGAGTCTCTCGCTCAAAGCTCCATGCTGCAGAGCTCCCAGTCAGCAGCCGAGCTCCCCTCCCTGCTCGGCTTGGTTTCGCTCTCATTTTGCCTTCACTCCCTCCTCTCCTTTTCTCATAGTTTCCACAATCCTAGCATTACGAGACAGATTTCCGCCTCCATCCTTTCCTCTGTTAGCATCTCAACAAAGTTGAGTGATTCGTCTTCTGTTAGGTAATTACAGTGCAAACACTCATGGTTACCTGTGTGTTTGAATGATGGTGAGTAAATTCTGCAAAACTGCAACATACAGAATGAATGTCAAACTACAAATAGCAGATCAGAAAATCCTCTTACATATTTCTACATTTCGTTATGAGACTGCCTTATTTTAAAATTGAATTAAAAAATGTGTTACTTATATGGACAGGTGTTTACGTTTTTCAAATCCTGTCCAGATAATTTGAGTTTGAATAAATATGCATATGTAATTTTGATGTTCTATATATATTCCAAACGAGTGTGTCTTGTTTGGAAATCCTCCAATGGGAAGTGCCCCGTCACAACACTGACTGTATTTGGCACTTCCTTGGTTTTTATTAACATTTAGATCACAAAATGTTATAGCTGCATCTCTATTTGTATTTGTAACACAATTGTACTGTTTTACAAATATAATAATATGAATTTCATGGTTCTAGCACCAATGTTTTTAAAACAAATCCCTCGTGAAACATGTTGGTAAAGCTATTCTCCACTTGTTTTGGCTCTACAAGTGCTGACCTTGATCTTGCAGCCTGAGCAGATTTTTTAAAAAAACAACAAAAACACCTAAGCTTAAACGTAAGTAGAAGAGCACTGTAACCTTTTCTGAATTTGTACAGAACTACATCTGTGGGTATAAGCAGGCAGGGAAAAAATGAAACCAAGTACATCTCAAAGATCCTCTAGCTTGTAGAACAAACAGCTCAAAGGATCTGACAGAAAAGCCTGAGCTCAGTCTTATCTGAAATTTCTTGCAGCCCTTACCACCCTCCCTTCTCTCTCTCTCCCCATTGCTGTGGCCAAATGTGCTTCCAACCGTCTCTCTCGTTTGAACAAGGACGTTCAGAGCATCACCACTAGAAAAAATGTCATCTCCATCACCAGTCTTGGTTGTTGCCATAACCACAGCAATAAACCTGACTGATTCTGAGCAAAACGAAAGCCTCTATAGGACATCCTGATGACTACATCAAATATTATAAAACTCACATGTTGGCATTTACAGCAAAAATGACAGCAATATTTGGTAATCTTTTCATTTGGGAAATTGGTTTTCATCTTCTTGCTGCAAATTAACCTCTTTATAGAACCACTTGAGCAGTCTATTGACAGCTGTCGAGTGTGGCTAATGGGGCAAAGTGATAAGCAAGCATGTTAAGTGTCATTTGACAAAGTGTGAATAGATTACATTTAATGATTGGCTGAAGAGTATTTAGATGTGAACTTCTGTTTTGCTTCCTTACTAATGTCACACGCTCATTAAACCATCAGAGTTCAACATATACACTCCTGTTCACTCAGGCATTTCACTGAATAGATTTAATTATATAAGGTTCTGAATCTCTGAATGATGACAAGTTCACACCGCCTTCAAGTTCAAAACAAATTGCTTATTGGTACATTTCTCATTAGTGCAGATCAGAGCAAAAAAACATTTGTATTAACCTGAGCTTGTGTGTTAAAGTGTTTGGCTTCACGCATCTATATGTATGCGGGTGTATTCATTTGGCGCTCATTATATTTCCAGGCAGTGCTGAGGAGCGAAGGCCTGGTCCTTGTGAATATTCCATTTGGCTTATCAGACGTGTCCAACCCCGAGGAAGATCAGATCGAACCGTAAAAGCTCATTAATTACGAATGGTTGCTGTGTGACAGGAAAAAAGAGAGATGGGGGGAGTAGACCAGTGGAGGTGAGGGAGGGGGACAGATGGGTGAGAAATGCATAATTTGAAATACTGCAATGCTAATCATTAAGAATTATTCTAAAGAAGACTGTTTCATTAGTCCACTTTTCTTTGGAGAGGCTTCCACAGTAAGGCTGTAGTGATACACCAATCTCATGATACAATACGACATGAGATATTCTGCTCACAATATCACAATATTCTTAATGTATCTTAATCTTAATGTATCAAACATGATTCAATACATTAGGATTTTCTGAAAAGATTTTATAGTGAGTGATTTTGGTGACATTTTCCAACTGTTTCATAGACATGGGTTGAATTAATTGAACTGGTCTAATAAATGTTTTTGTTATACATTTGCTTTATTTAAAAGTTAATTTGTGTATTTCTACATAACCACTTATTTTAGATAATGTAATTTATCCATTTAATTTCATTACTTAAGTAATTGTAACTGGATGTTTCATTCAATGTCATTTTTAATATACATGTGCCACTGGGTAAAAAATGTCATGTGTGATAGCTGTCATTTAATACATGTGGATTTGAAAAAATCGATACTTGCAGAGGGAAAAAAATATTGATAATATCATAGAATTGATAAAATTGCACAGCCCTATTCCTCAGCAACAAATAAAATAAGAAAAAATTACAATAAAAGTACAACATATAGAAACGTATACAAAAATGTCTAAGTGGCTGGTCACAGACTGAAACTGCGCTTTTGTAATCTTCTCAATACCTCAAAAATAAAGAATTTTTTAAAAAAGCCTAAGTGGGAAAATATGAGAAAAAAATTACTTTAGTATCTTTTTAATGTAATGTCAACAAAACAAGTCCTGTTTGTGGAACCTGCCCAATGAAGGAATAATCAGATGTGTGAAGTATATTCTTACTCAAAGGATTATTTAAACTCAGGCATTTTGACAAAATAAGAAATCAGCAGCTTACTGGTTAAGGACCTCCGTTGAAATTCACTCATGCCTTTGTCTGGCTATTGTCAATGCATGTGCTTTTGCTTTTTTACTGATCGTAGGCTTATTGACGGGTGTCTTCATATATAATTCTGAAAAATGATAGGTGAAGAAATCAGCTGCTGACCAGAACCAGGAAACTTTAAACTTGATCAGCCCAGAGTGATAACAGACCGGTCTGCACAGCACACAAAGTTTAGATGCATAAAACTCTGCACACTCATGTGACTGCACACCTTTCCTTCATACATCCGCATTATATGTGAACTAGAGCGCAGCTGCCCTGGACAGCTTCCACCACATGTCCAAATAACCATGGCAATGTCTCTGCTTTCCAATAATAGGCTGGCAATAGAAATACATTTTGAAAAAGGAAAAAAACCTTACAAAAAATGACAGCAAAAAAATTAAAAATAGAAAAAAAACCTATAGAGAATGGATCCTCAAATCCTGTCCTCGAGGGTCGATGTCCTGATGTTGATGCAGAGGTTGGATGCACCTCTGCATCAACACCCAAGTCAAATAATGAGGTAATTAAGTGGACTTTAGAGAACTTGACTGCATACCAAGGAGGTAACTCAGTCATTTGATTCAGGTGTGTTGGGCCAGGAACACACATAAAAGTTGCAGGACACGGACCCTGGAGGCCTGGATTTGAGAACCGCTTTTATAGACTAGAATGATCAAAGTGAAAATGTTTGAACAGGTGAGTCTCTGTTTTCAGCTGGGATTAAAAAACAGACAGCATACCAGGTAGGCCTTTGTAGTTAGAGGGGAAATCTGTTGAGCTGCACTATGAAGAAATAGCATGTTAAACCAGGCCAACGTGTTGCTACATTTTTTAGGCACGTTTGCACCTTGTATACAAGTTGCACATTTACATAATGGAAATGCTATCTTAGCACAAAGCCACATTCATAAACAGATGGTGCCCTTATACGAGTGCAGTGGACAGATCCAATCACATTACAAAATCGGCTCATTGTTTCCAATTGCAATTTAATTTCTGCCTGTTCAGCCATAGCATTGGGGAAACTTTTGTACCTACAAAACATCCGGATGAGGCCAACCCATATGGCTGCCATGGCTCGGCTGAGAGATGACTGTCAGATTCTCCACCTGTCATATATTTGCCGCTAAAATATGAGTACCTGAACCAGCAGCAGTAACACACAGCTCTTTCTGGTGTCCCTCAGTAATGCTGGGGCAATTTCTTGCTCCAGGATCGCTCTGGGCAATCTGAAGGCTAATCAGTGATTCTTCATCATGTGCCCGTCTGATCAGTCTGATCTCTAAACACACGCTCCCTTTGAGTCTTTCCATTGGCGATGTCCTCCAGCAATGCCAAAACTGCAATTGTTCCACAATTACGCACACGTTTGAATTGCTATTTAAGGACATGTGACCGTCTACACCTGATCTACTTTGTCAAACCTGTTCAGAGTTCATCTTATGATCTGACTCCGTCTTTGATTTCAGTGATAATTAAAGTGCAGCTCAAATAACATGCATTTCATGCGATTCTCCATACAGACCAATGCGCATTTACATCTACAGACAAAAATGGAAGAAGCTTACCATTTTTCCTAATGCTTAGTAAATTAGTGTTTTTCCATTAAATGACTAAGTATGTTACGTTATTAGACTAAATGTGATTCATTTTCACTATTTAGGGTTACAATCTTAAAATTATGAAAAAGCAATTAGTTCTTTTGCTCCTTGGGTGTTTGAATACTTTTTTGCATCTCTGCGTTTCCTCTGATTAGAAATTTAAGCATAAAATATTCTCTACGACATTTTGAGGCATGTCAGCAGTTCTTCAAGCAGACACAGAGTGAGATTTAACAGATAACAGGAAGGCTAAACGGAGTACAGAAAAGGTGCTCTTTTCTTTGTGTTAAGCTTTCAACTTCTGACAGACAATGCTGGAATTGGTTTCACTGGCAGCTTTCGGAAATCCCATATATATCCACTATCTTAGAAGGCTTTCAGACTAGAGAGCTGTCCATTTCCTTTCTCAAGACCAAGCAAAGCTGTAGTTTGATCATCTTCACCTGTTTGACCAAAGACAAGGAAAATTATCTTCACTGCACATTTCACCACAGGGCTGTTAGTGGAAGAATGTGTTTTGATTCAGTTCAACTTTAATGCAGAGGTTAATTATTGTGTCATCATCTCTGCTCACCAATCAGATCATTTCACCACTCTGATCTAAGCTCTCTCTTTTCTCAACATCAACTAACTCTGCAAAAACTGCTTAACAGCTCAAAGAACAAAGATGTGTTAACATGACCTCCAAACTTCCCTGATACAAATCTGCCAGGTTGCTAAGGGATCTGTGGGAGTCAAAGTAAACCTACAGAGACCACACTCACTTATTAGAGCTAAGAAGTTTTGTCACTAACACATTACCAGGTCACTTACAACACTTCAATGCCTGGACAGCTCAGAGCTTTTCTGGTGGTACACGATGTGCTCGTCAATATTAGGCAAGTAAAACCCTCACTCTTTGATCAAAGTTTATCAAAAGGCAAATTAAACCAAGGCTGCAGTCTGTGCCTGCACCAGATAAAGTGACCGCAGAGGCATTGAGAGTGGGAGAGATTTGTTACAAGGTCTAAGGAGTTAACCAGATTACTGTTTTATAAAGCTGCAAAAAGGTAACAGACATCAATTCATCATGGTTTGGGGAGTATATTAAACAAGTAACAAATTAAATTTTTAAGGAGGGCCAACAGTCAACGGAAACATAATCAGCATAGTCCAAAAACAATGTTAGGTCTCTCAAAACCTAATGACCTTTTTGACTTGTAAAAGTAAATACAAGATCCTTAAAGGTTAGACCTGAAGTGCAACTTAAGGAATCATTATATTGAATGTACACAAAATATGTCCAAAACCCTGAACAGAACTTTTTATATATTATATTTTTTTTTTATATATTTTGTCATCATGTAAATAGTTTTTTTTATGCAAATAGTCATGAGGCGATACCCGATGTCTAGGAATACCATGATCTGAAAAGGTTTAAAACTGCTAAAATGTGTACCGTATTTTAAGCACTATAAGGCGCACTGGATTATAAGGCGCACCTTCAATGAACGGCATATTTTAAAACTTTTTCCATATATAAGGCGCACCGCATTATAGGGCGCATAGAATAGAGGCCATAGTTATTTTGCCACCCGTCCGATATTGAACGGGACATGATTTGTTCTGTTCACTACAAATATGGATGTCTAATAATAAAAAATTGGTCCAGAGTTCTAGATATAGCATCTGCACCAGTCATTGTTTCACTCACGGTTTTGGTGTTGCGAAATTGTGCCCAACTGCTTTCTGGTTAGCACAGACCAACCGACACGC